>VDFB02013849.1:263377-283472 GCA_007258455.2 Sequoia sempervirens | reverse complement strand
TTTTGAAATAATATAGATAACTTATTCAAATTTTTACGTCAAGTTGCCTAACTCTGATTTTTTTGAATTTTCATTGCCACTTAAGGGCCTGTTTGGCCCATCATGATCCTGCACATACCCACATACCAGATGAGGAATTTGATAAGGAAACTTAGGACACCCTAAGAAACAAATTGGAAACAGCTGAACCAGAACAAGGAAAGGAACGAGAAGAAGGAAGTGAAGAAGAAGGTGATATAACCAAGGAAAAGCTATTGCAACTTATTCATGAGGAAGATGGAATGCAAAAACTTGTGAACATATGGTCTATCAGACCTTCATATGAGCATGACATGATCTTAAGCGTACTAAGTGATCATCTTGTGCACAATCATAGCAAATTGGAGAGTTTGTAGAATATGTTGCCAGAAGAGATGATTGAATGTATCAAGGAAATGATGGACTCTAAGTCTTAGAATAAGGAAGAAGAAGAAGTGATCCTACACCTGAAGAAATAGTACAGATTGTCACTCACTAAGCTAAAAAAGTACATGAATGAACTAAGGAAATGCATAAGCTCAACAAAAAACATTTATAACTATTGTTTTCGATGGCCTCATGCAATCAACAAGAACAAAGAGAAGCTAGAACAAATTGAAATAGAGCTGAATAGTATTGGTCAAAATTTTAACATGTCTCAGGATCAAGATGGTGCAACTAGGAAAAGGATTCAGGAATTACATACAAAGCATACAAATGTTTAGAACACTAGGAACAAGGTTGTTTACACCTTTTGGAAAGTGAATGACATAAGAAAATGTAGGATAGAACAATTGATTGAGTTATTGAGGAAGGGAGAAGTATTGGAAGAAGACTTTACCATTCCAGAATCCCTCATCAAAATTATCAATCGGACATCTGAAAACAACAGTATGATCATAATCACCAGGATTGTAGTTGAAGCATGGAAGAAGTTTCTTCTGGAGATGAAGGAAACTTACAAAATAATCTTCAAATAGTAGCTGTATTTATTCAAATTTTTGAATAAGTAAATCTTTTATTATCTTTTTGTCATTGATATCAAAGGCGGAGAGAGAGTAGTGAAAAATGCCTTATCAAAACTTAGGGGGAGTTTTGTCAAGCTATGGCATTTTGAAGTTTTGAAGGTTCCAACACTTAGTAATTTTTCACTAAGTGTTGCCATAAATGCCAAAGGAGGATGTTGTTAGCATTTGGCTTCTAGTGTTATCATTGATGGCAACCTAAGTCATTGATTTGGTCTGCACTTATGTATATGATCATATCATAAGACAGTAAAGAATAGGGTATCCGACTGAAGTTGAATCTGTCAAGTAGTTTGCATTATCAGTTTATCAGTTTTGGTTGTGGATCTCAGAGAAGGTCGTTGGGTATATGAAATGTGTTATTCTCGAGTTTTTTGTTGTTGCATCAAGTGGTGTACAAGTTAGGTGATCCGATCGTTTGATTTTTTGTTCATCAATAAATGATGGTTGACTAAGTGAATGTAAGGTGTTGTGGATGTTTAAAGTGAAATTGTTTGAGGTATTTTTGTTTTGGGTCCTCACTATGCTATGTCCAACTTTGGTGGATGTGCATTAAATTTTCATGATTTCAGCTGATTGTTGGAAAATAATTTCTATTTTATTGAAGCTGACATAGAACTATTGAATTCTTGATAGTGGATATAAATATGAGATCAGTTAATTCATTTTGGAGTGTATGTGTGAGAGTTCAATATGTATTGATGTGTGTACAAATATCAAAAGAGAAATTGAGCAATTTTCATTTGTGTAGAAGAGGATTTTGTGAAGAGAATTAAGGCAGAGTAGAGCGAAGTGTAGAATCAGACATAAGGTCCAGAATCTGATCTATGAGCCTAACCAGAACTGTAATCAGACATTTTTATATGCTACTTTCTCAATTCAACCTTTTGTTGTAATCCAAATCTTTTGTAAGGAAGTGAGTCTTCCTCATTTTGAGCAGTGGGGTATGTGTAGGATCATGATGGGCCAAAAAGTGGCGATATGATGGGTATGTGTAGCGTATGTGGTTGATGAATTTCTTTTACTCAAAATTGATGAAACAAAAAGGGATTTTAAAGGAGATTCTCAACTTTCCGCCAATATAAATAATGTCTTACTTTGAATTTAATAAATAATTATTATTTATTTTCTATTTGAATTACGACTAAAGTCCTGATTGATAGGTTGATTGAAAAAAATCTATAGCTTTAAACTAGTATCACATTTCTTGAATTCGAAACATGCATCACATTCTATGCTTTTTATACTATAGGATTTAAAAAAATAAAAATTCATGAAGTTTTGACCAAGTTAAGGTGGTCAGACATACAAGTTTTTATATTTTTTAAAAGTTGTAATAAAAAAATCATAATTAATTATTTACTTGGAAAAAAATTACAAAAAAATATGCATCACATCGGGACATGAGTCCTCTATTTATATCTAAAGTATTATAAAAAATATTATCATTTGATTGTGGTTAGGGTGGTCAGACGTCTACTTATTTTTTTCCTGAAATTTAAGTACTACTACATTGAGATTTGAAAATTTCACCAAATAGATTTTCCTTTTTTAAAAATAAACCTAGTTGTTTAGAAACTAAATTCAATTTTCTACAAATTCTATTCTTACATATTTTTAAAATAATATAGATAACTTATTCAAATTTTTACGTCAAGTTTCCTAACTCTATTTTTTCTAATTTTTTTGCCACTTAGGGGCCTTTTTTTTCCATGATGATCTTGCACATACCTAGTGAGCTTTAGGCAATGCACCTAAATGCAAGTGCATTCCCATTTTGTAAAACACTTATATTTTGAGTACTCAAATTGTGGATTGACCTCCACCATGGTTTTTCCCCTAACAGAGTTTCCACGTAAAAATCCTTGTGTTACGGTGTTGTGGCTTATTGTTTTATGTTCATACATATTTCTTTTGATTGAATGTTATATACACTTGAGAGATCAGTTTAATAAAGTTGGAAAATTGTACAACACTGATTCACCCCCCCTCTCAATATTTCTTGAGTCCAACAAATCATAACAATCATATTCATTCTTCTCCTATTATCTCTCCTAGTTGTGAAGAAGATATTTTGGTGTTAGAAGAACCAATCAATGAGAATTTTGAGAATCCTAGTTGTTTCTCTCCTTCTACCTCTCTTAGTGGACAAGACATTACTAAACAAGAGGACATTACAATAGGTAATCATGACAATCACATAACACAATAGGATACCATTGAAACCTACCTACATAACACTTCAAGTAGTCTACATTCATCTCCCAACATCTCTCCCTCTTGTTATAATTTTGTAAATGATGAGGATATGTTGGTGTTAGATAATCAAATATTTAAGGTCTATAACAACCCTCTTTATTATTTTTCCCCTACCTATTCTATTTTAGAAGACATTATGGGACAAAGGAGTGGAAATTTGGACAATCTTGACAATCACATTTTCTCTCCTCCTTGTATCTCTCCTAGTTGTGAAGAAGATACTTTGATGTTATAAAATTCAATTGATGAAAGCCATAAGAATCTTATGTGTATCTCTTCCCCTAGGGAAAACATTATTGAACAAGAGAATGCCATCATTGATAAACAAGACAATTTAACCATTGATCATTCCCCTTGTTGTGATGAAGTCATTTTATAAGAACCAATATTTGAATATCAAAAACATCTAGTTTCTAGTTCTCCTAAAAAATATCCTCTTAAGGAAGATATCATGGTAGAAGAAAATTACAATATTTTTTCTTCCTTAGATGATGGTGAAGAGATGACACTAGATTTCCCTTTATTAGAAATACATCAAACCAAGACCACTAAGGTTATGAATGGAAAAGTGTCTGTTAGACCCCCCTTGATTAATGGACCTCCTACATACTATGTGGGACACCCTTTGAACCCTCTAATTCTCTACCCACCTTCACACAAACCTCAAACTCAAAACAAACCCGAACTTATCCTTTAACAACCTAAGAATATTATTTCGCAACAATCAAGTTATAATACCATTTCTCATACATATAACACTAGAAACAATCCTCAACCAAGACAAATACCTTCAACATCCCTCCAATTTCCTAATCCTATCTTACCAAGTCCTCCTCATTTGCTTTCAAAAAGTGGAAAGGAGTACAATCTTGTTGAAGAACTAAAGAATACTCCTACTAATATATCATTATCAGACCTTATTCAAGCCTCCCCTCATTACCATAACATGATTCAAAGTTATTTACAACAAGTTCATATCCCTTCTAGTGTGCAACCGAATGACATAGTAGACCTGATTCAAGGAATGAATGTTGACATTGTTTTCCACCAAAGTGAGCTTCGTCATTTGGAAGTGCAAAAAAAAATTATCCTCTCATGATAATAGCTATACATAATAGGTTGGGAATAAAATGAACCCTCATCAATAATGGCTCTACCCTTATTGTGTGTAGTGTATCCCTTTTGGATAAGCTTGGTGTAGATAAAAGAAAAATTCAACCTAACTCTTTATCTATTAAAGGATTTGACAATGTAGGAAAACAACTACTCGGTGTGATCACTTTGCCCATTACAATTGCAAAGGCCACATTAGAAACACCAATCCATGTTATGGCTCACGATCTTTCATATAATATCCTTTTAGGTAGACTATATAATCATGCAATGAATGGGGTGCCTTCTACTCTTCATTGCGTAATGAAGTATGTCTACAACAACAAAGTTTACACACTCGAGGCTAACCCTAACCCAAACAGTTGTTTGAAATTTTAGAAAATCAAGGAAAATCCTTTGAAAATATTAACACCAACTACACAAGTAGAACTTGTGGAATAGAAATACAAAGAAAAACATATTTAGAAAACATTGAAGCTATTAGAAGATGGTTAGGGTTCCTTATATTTTAAACAAACATTCATGTCAGAATACAAGATCATAAACAAGGACTCTAAAAAGGAAAAACAAAAGTGGTCATTTCAACACAAAATTTAGAAGACCCTTCAAAAGCATACAGCTCAACCACTTTAGAAGAAGAAGAAAATTATACAACAACCTTTGATGAAGCTAACTAGGAACAACCACTGAATCCAAAAGTAATAAAAAAGCTTTATGAAAGAGGTTATGAGCTCATGAAACAACTTGGATATAGTGGAAAAGTATGTGGTGCTAGAGAGCAAGGCATGTGTGTCCCTATAGAGCCTAACACGCAAGAAAAGAATAACGGTCTTGGTTATTGTCCTTTGAAAGAAACAAGCAATCCTTCACTTAATATCAACACTCTTACAAATGATTCTTCTAAGCCAACTTTAACATTAGTTCATCCTGAACATATAGACACTAATGCTCTTGATTATTATCCTTTGAAAGAAGAAAAAGAAACAATTAAATCCTCGCTTAATGTTAATGTCATCATGCAAAACACTTATGATTCATATTTGATAAATTTTACACCCTCTTGTAAAGGAGAGTACAAAATCTCACAATCTAAAGAGTCTTGTGTAAGTATGACACCTAATACTAAGCAAGAGACATCTTAGTCACAAAATAAAGGAAAATCTTCTACTATTTATCAAGAGAGTATCTTGTCGAGACTCCTCCAAGATCATTTGATATCTCTCCCTAAGAACACGAAAGAAATTTTACTACCAGAATTCATTTCGTGCATATCATAGAGTTCATGGTCATTTTACTAATGAATGTAAGGATTTAAGTGATAGAATTTGACATCTTAAGGAGTGTGGTACTCTTATGTTGGGGAACATAATTCCTCTAATCAATACTAATTTTCAATCTAGCATGTTTCTCATTAATCATCTTGGCTCATCCTTGTCCTGCACTAAGTGGGGGCAAGGAGTTAGGTAGCCTTGTCCTTGTATGTCACGTGTCGTTGCCTCTTTTGGCTGGTTGACCGTATTTCATGCACATATAAGAGCAAGCTTGGGATGTGGATGACATGCCTTAATTTGTCTCACATGTGACATAATTCTTCATGACGTAGCTTATTCGAAACATATGACTTGGCATAGGGCTTTTTGAATAAGTTCTCATGTCTTCTTCCACAGCTTTAAAGCAATTGTTCATAGTAATGGTGTTAACAACCAGATTAAAGTGGGGCATACATCGACACTCATGTTTCACTATGCGACTTTATTTATTATTGTGATATGTCCTTCTCATGGTTGTGTCATTAGATTTGATTCCCTTTGAGAGCATGATATTTCATTGACTTGTCCTCTCTTGGAGACATTAGGCACAATGTTCCCTAAGAAGATACATTACATGAACTAAGAAAAATCCCTTTGAACATATCTTACACTATTTTATAGAATTTACAATTTTGGTTATATGGCCACCTTGCATAACACACTTTGCTTGCTTGTGGTAACATATTATTTGTTCATGAGTTCCAAGAATACAAATCTTTTCTTGCCTCATGAAGCTCGAAGTTCATTTTTATGTGGTACCTTATCAAAGTTATGAAGAGGTATAACTTTGGTTTGGTTGGACAAGAAGTTGATTTGAGGTAAAAATTTCCCATAGCCACTCACATGTGTGTGAGTGCATCTTGACCATGTGTGTATGTGTCTCACCTCTTTGGATACTTAGTCAATGGATATCCCAATGTTCTGTTTCCTTAGAGTGAGCATTCATTTTTAGACAAATAACTTACATCCAATCCACATCATGTTGGACAAACAATCATGTTTGTGTATCTTGATACATCTCAAGTGTGTTTCCTTTTGTGCTTATGTTAGCTTGACGTAGGATCTTGGATCCTAGGGGCTTTACCATCTCCTCAAGCTCTATTATCCTAGACCATCCACATTGGTATGATTGGACCCCTCTTGAATGTCTAATTTAGTGTGAGCTTGAAGCAAGTTCATCCTCTTACTAAAGTGGAGGCTAAATGTAGTGTACAAAAATATCACCATTTAAATTTTTACACTTAATTTCCAAGGAATAATTAATGTTAAAATGTTTCCTTGATCTAGTTTTGTAATGTGTTGTACATATTCACATTGGATTTAGGGCCCCTCTAAGCTAAATAAGCCTAAATTTTCCCTAATTTGGTGTTGTAAAGTGTATTCATTTACACCTTCACATTAAATTTAGGACCCTTTGACCTAATGTTGTCTTAATCTAGTGTTGTAATGTGTTGTACAAATTCACATTGGATTTAGGGGCTTTTTAAGCTAAATAGACCTAATTTTGCGTTAATTCAATATTGTAAAGTGTATTTAATTACACTTTCACATTGAGTTTTGGGCCCTCTTGCATTTATGACCTTTATATAATCATTAATAGGCTCCTAAGACCCTATATTATACATCCTGAGGCTTATTTCAACTGGAATCCCAACAAGATCAATAATTAGACTTAATTTCTTAAATCCTCGACATTTTCTCTCTAAAAAGGCCTTGTGGGACCCATACACCATAAATCATGTATGAGTCCCATTTGACTGCTTTCTAGGGTTTTGAGCTAGAAATTAGGGTTTTAAGTTTAAATTTTATGAATGTCAGCCTTTGGGATCCACTAAATGGTAACTTGGGTCTATTGCCTATATAAACAAGGTCTCAAATCATTATTTCATTAAGCTTTCATGATATCAATTCAAGCAATCAAGAGAGTTTACAAGATCATTTCTAAGGAATTCAAGACTATATTTATTCATTAATTGTTGCATCAATTCAAGATCCATCATCATATCAATATCATAAGGCATAAAACATGTTGTTGAGCTAGTGTTGTGGTGTGGCATTGAAGATCCAAGATCAAGCATTGTTCCACACTTATTCTCAAGATCAAGGTCTACATTCTACATGGGCACTTGAAGTTAGATTTTTGATTCATGTTACAAGACATCACTCAAGGTATCATCATTCATGTTTCTTGTTTCATGTTCCATGCTTCATGGTTCATGTCCTTTTTTCATTTTTTTCATCATTTGGTTTAATTACCTAAACAAGGTTTGACCAATGCAAACCCCTATTCACTGAGAATGAACAATTTTTTCTTCTCCTAACATGTATGATTGTAGATATAGGTGTATTGGATCATGAAGGATCTTTGAAGACTAGGTTATAAGATTGAAGGAAGTTGTTGGATTTTTATCCTCATTTGCAAGATCCTGCAAAGTCTTCTATAGGTCCGAAATTAGGGTTTCGGATCTAAAAACAAAGTGGAGTAGAAAGAGTAGATATTGGAGAGAAGAATAAGGTCATAACCATCCGAAAAGGAATATTGGGGCTAATAAACCACCTTGGGAATATGAGTCCCAATACTTCAATTTTCATGGTTTCGAGATATTTAGATCAGACGCTGTCAAATTCCAGTTTTGGTATAGAAAAACTAGTCTAGAGCTAAATTGCCTAGACTAGCGTATGATTCCCACTCAACATTAAAATTAGCATTTCTAGTATTTATAGTCCTCATTTAAACCTCTATAGGTTTCCAGGTTCTCCCTTGTGTTTTTCTAGTTTGTTGTTTTGATTTATATGCACTTCTAGGTCATTCATTCAAGTTTCAAGCATTACTAAGTTTGAACATTAGAGGTCTCATTCCATTAGTATTTCCAAGCCTTAGCTTGGTCATGAACCCCTCTTTAGCTATTAATCATACCCTAGGACAACCCTGTTTTAGGATATCTTTCTCCTTTACATACCTTCGATTGAGATCTTTAGGGTTTTCCTTGAATGAATGAGAGTGAAGAAGATTGTTGTTCTATGTCCTAAACCCTAGTGATGGTCCAATTTTCTTTCTTTCAATAATATGAGAAAAAAATTAGAATGTCTTATTATGAGATAAATTTACTACTAAAGTTGTAACAGATATGAAAAATATTTTATGATATTAAGAAATTTATATATAGTAGAAATTTATATTTATATAAAGTTTTATTTTATTTTTGAAGCAAAAGTGGCAAGCCACTATATTTTATTATATATATAAATAAAGATTATGAAAACCTGGTTCAATTAGCATACCGGTAGGAAAGAACTAGGAAGAAAACCTCAGGTTGGAGCTCGATTAAATACAAAAATTTCTTACAAAGACTCCAACCACCCCGAGAAGTATTAAGTTTAGGACAAAATTGATCTTTTGAGATCATTACATAACAAACCCAACCAAAATAGCTTCACATTTTGTATATACTACTAACTATGAACAAAAGGATTTCCTACAAGATTTCTTAACTACCCCTATTTCCCAAATTTACTAAATTCTCTCCCTAACCTTCCACAACAATCATCTGAACATGGCTTGTAGCTTGAGCTTGGGAATTATTTGTAATATTAATATCTAGAACCTACACATTAATCCTATTATCTTTACGATTTGGCATGGGAGGCATCTGCTGCAAATCTTGGGAAAACTCAAGAGAAAGGAGAAATGATAGAGCATGGTATTTTATTTTAAAATAGTCTATTTCCTCCTTCTCAAAATTGAAATGAAACCTGCCCAAAGCTTGGTACAGGTAGGTTGAAAATCCCTTTAGCAACAAAAGCTTAAAGGCTTCATAAGTATCAATATACCGCTGCTTGTGGTAGAGGTAGTGTCTAGGAAAAAGGCCTTCAATAAAACCTTCGCCATGAGTGAATTCGTATCCTTGAACACTCTGCAACAAACCATTATTTTGCAAATATTATGTCTTGACAATTTTGTTAGCAATATGTTGTAGGGAATTGAAATTTTGAAGCAAATCCATCGAATTAGATACAAGGATGGAGAGGATATTTGCAGTGAATATTATTGGCTACCACCTAGTATGTAAAATTTCATCTTCTATCATAGTGTTGATGCAGTTAAATATTATCGTGCATTTTACCTTGAATACCTGTTGCAATTGTTCATCTTTGATGCAGTTTGAGAACAGTAGCTCCCATGGACGAATCTCTACTACCATCTTGTAGTTCCTAGGATGAAACTCTAAATTGTTCAAAACTAGCCCAAGTCGGCCATTTTGTGCCATGATCTTAACAGGGACTCAAGAGATTTATTTTCACTCCCAGAAACCAGAACCATATATAAAGTTTAATTAAATTATATCAAATGATATAAAAAATTATCATCTTATTGTTGATTATTTTACTTTTATTTTATTATTATTTTTAAATAAATATTTATAACCATTTACTTTTCTATCCATTATAATGATATGATTCTGGTTTATTCTCAAATCACACAAATATCACTTTTATTTATTCTCCATAAAGATCTTCAAAGTGATATTGTGAGAACATAAACAATACTCTCAAGACATTTTCTATACAAGCCTCTTGTGAAGGTAAGAAAATGAGTGAATTAGGAATGGAAAGACAAGAAATATTATAGATAAATAATACAACATTGGAATATAATCTCTGAAAGGGAATTTTCTTCAAACCCCAATGCCATTCATTTGAAATGAATATTGTAAAAAAATAGCATTAAATTAGTTGTTTTGTTGTATTACACTCGTTATATTTATGCATTTACATTAAAAAATATACATGCATCAAACTAAGGAGATGAATTTTCTTTAACAATATAACAAATATTGAGGAGGGAATTGTCCAACTACATAGTTGTACATGTGTAGAAAATCTTATCAATCCTTTTATTATATATTTTCATAATTTGTCACTTTTTGTTTATCATTTTAATTTTACTTTCATTTAATTTTTTAATGCACATTTTAATTGAGAAACATAATTAAGGACAACAAAATTTGTAATTTTCAAACATCATTATAACTATAATGTGATACATGCACATGGAAGAAATTGGCATTTGTAATGAAATTTAATGCTAATGGAATCTAGAATATATGAACATGTTCTTAGGAAGTTAAGGGTAAAAAAATAAGATGGTTTTGTGAATGATGTTATTTTAATGTGATACACCTTACCTAATAGAATTTTTTATGTCAAATGTGTTGACACAAACATAGACATAAAATATTGATAAGTCATCACCTTAAAGATGACCTATTCTATCATGGACTAGATGGGAGAGAGAAGGGAAATACCATTTATAGGTAGTGAGAAGACAACATTAAATAAGGAATATTAATCCATGAAATTGCATAATTAAAGATGAATAAATTAGTAATATATTCATTAATATTTACTAATCCTTTAATTTGAAGCATCAATGTAAGTAAGATACAATATAATTATCCTTTCCTTAATTTTCTTCATTGACAATTAAAACATAATCAAATTGCTAAATATAATCACTCTATTGAGATTATGTGAATAAAACATGTAAGAATTTATAATTTCATACATGTACATATAACATAATTAACCTTCTTAGTGAAATAATATAAAAAAAATACATTAATCTCACATTGTTTATTCTTTACCTATATTCACCATTGTTAGTTTACTTATGGTGATTGTTATTATATGATTTGCATAAGGGAATGATAGATATCATAAATAACCTTTATAATTTATTTCATATTGCTATTTTTTACGATAATCCTTGATAATAGACATATAAGCATCATTAAGTTTAAACTTCCAATGACGACATGAGGTAATGTATTGCTAAAATAAAAAAATCACTAAAAATATACCTTTTAACCCTAAAACTAACTCATTAGATGATATTAAAATTACTCCTTCCAAATAAAAGAATAGAGCTAAATAATATTTAAACATGCAATACTAGTACTCGATCTATTGTGCATTACTCATTCATTTTATTTTATGATACTTTAATTGATCTACTAGATCTACCATGAATTAACCATTCATTGTAGTGATGAACTATGAATTGTGTCCTCATATTGCATAAGTATGAAAATATAAATTTGTATGGAAATGTGATCATGTTTGAAATAGCTAATTTGAATGTGTAATTTTCTTTATCACTAAAATTTAAACAAAAAACCTTTTAAATTTAAAACTAGGGATACTTATTATAATATTTCATCAACTATTAGATTTTTTTTAGACTTCATTCCTCAATTATATAGATCAAAGGATCACCTCCAATCAAACACTTTTCACTTAAAGAGAGAAAAAATAATGGAATTTATATGGAGGAAAAAGAGATAATTGATCAAAAGAATATAAAACATTATGAATGTGCAATCTAATAATATTGAATTGATAAAATAATTAATCCTTACAAAAGGAAAAAGTAACCCTAGACAAAAATTTAGGTTAGAATAAAAATAGATAATGGCATGTGTTCCAATCCTATGTCTTGAGACAAGAAAGAAAATGACCAAATAGATTTTAAGTATCTAGTGAGAAATGGGGCCTATTTAAATAAAAAATTAATTAGGTAAATACCTTGAGATAAAAAAACATGACCTATGTAATTTTAAGTAGATAACATGAAAAGAAAGGGACATATGTAATTAAATAATTAATTAGGTAAATAAAATTTCTCTAACACAACCCTTAATAGTAACTTAGAAACAAGATAAAACATCTAATAACAAATGCTTAAAAAATTAGATATGGGTCTCAATAAATAAGTATGATTAGGTACCTATGTAAAAATGAAAGATATCTCTCACAAATAGAAAATAATGCAAAAACTTTATGAAAAAAACTCCCCTCCAAAAGAGATAAAGAAATATGAAAAAATGAGGAGCCTCCAAAACAATGTCCTAGAAAGAGTAGGAACATAGAGAACACCACTAAAGCATGAAAACTCTATTAAAAATTGTATAAAAATGATTTTCATAGTGTTGAAACTAAATAACCTCCTTTGAAATCAAGATGAATTCCAAGTTAAAGAAAGATAAAAAATTTACATAAGTGACCCAAATGACAACTAAAAAATTGATCAAAAAGGGAAAAAAGGATATAATTTGATTGTCAAAGATATAATGGTACATTAATCTACATGAGTGACTACAAAAAACTACTCAAGTGCAAACTTTACTATAAGTCAAAAATATAATGATAAATAGTTTGAAGAAAGTGATCAACTAAGGATGGAAGGATTGTTGCACAGATGGTTGTTATTACACCAAAAGATCAACCTATTAATGCCTGATACAACTACCAAAGTTAATGAATCCATGGGAGATGGTTAAGCCATGTCACGAACCTAAGTGCTATGCTACACAACATAAGGAAACCAAGGGTGCACACCTAATGATCTCCCCCCAAGCATAAGAAAGGGGTTCAAACCCATGACCCAAGCTTTGATACCAATTTTTGCATAGATAGTTGTCGTTGAACCAAAAGATAAATCTATTAATTCTTGATACAACTGCCATAGTTAATGAATCTATAGGAGGCGGTTAAGCCATGTCATAAACCCAAGCACTGCATAACACTAGGAGACCAAGCGTGCACACCTTGCAACAAGGTTTTCTACAGAAAATAGGAATGCAAGAATGTATATATGGTATTTGTTTCATCTCATTAAAATACATGAATAATTAGCCACTGCATACACCCAGTACATAGGAATAAAATCTAGATATATAGCTCACTCCAAATAAAAATTAAGGAAGCATTAGCACCAAGAGTATGAAACCCATCGTAATGCTAATAAAGGAGAGGTATGACATGTCCACTAAAGTTGTGTGTCACAATATAGTGCATGAAGTTTAAGAAACATTAGGAAAAAATATACAAGATAGTACCTACAACTAAAAAACATGTGCATAAGAAGACATACATGGGTGAAGCTAGAAAAGGTTGTGTTTGTAAATAATAATTTATGCACAAAAACTACCCATACCATACTTTATAAATTAGTGTGGATACAAAAAAGACACAAAATGATTTACAATATCCTCATAAATCATGCATAATGGTGGTACTTTATCCTAGTGCATGCATAAATTAAAAAAGTGCATTAATAGATGATAACAATACCTAGAAAGGAATACATACTATAAATACATATAGAATAGATCAAATGAAGGGATATCATGCAAATGAAAACTTTCCAGCTTCTAAAATGTCTAAGTAATAAAAAAAAATGTGAAACAACAATAAACCTAAAAAATTACCTATGGTAGATTTTGGATTAAGTGCATGGATAGCTATAAGGATCTCTAAAATAAATTTCCAACAATACAAGCATTGCCAAAAATGGAGATCAAGGCCAAAATTTATGATCTTGGGAGCCAAAAATAGAGATCTACCTTTGAAAATAGATAGAATTTACCAACATAAAATATATGAGAAATATATGTACACCACTACAAAGTACTCAAAACCAACCTTTTTGATGATATTTCTTTTTCCAAATTTTGACAATGTATGGCCAAGTTATGTAAAAAACATAACTCCTTTATATAAATTTAGGGTATGACAGTGCATGCTAACATCATGTCAATGTCAACAAATAGGTAATGATAATATACCCTCCATTTCTAGAATATTAAACACACAAAAATAAATCCACTATCATGTATAAAAAACTCATTAAAATCTATATAAAACTATTCAATAAATTGAAAAATTATTGATGTTGTCTCAAAAACACTATATTACTAGAAAAAACAAAAAAATCCTAAGAAGCTACAATCAATTCAAAAGATGACTTGAAAGAAATTTAAAATTGTCGATGTGGTTGAAAAAACATAGCACACCTAGAAACCACTAAAGAAATTAATCAAAACAACCATAAATTTAAGAAAACTAATAATTTTCACAAATCTAAAAATCATTTGGAAATATGAAAAATCAATGTAAAATAAATCACTCAAAAACAACACCACTTGTGAAAACCCTATCCACAAAAATGATTTATAAACACTATTTTTTTTCACAATAATAGATGTGAATATACCATAAGAAACAATTATTTACACTCATTTTAGAATTCAAATAGGTGATTACAACAATGTCAAGAATCATTCCAAAAGTAACTCCATGAATCTTGAGAATTATATCCAAGACCTTATTGACCAAGGTGACATTAAAAGACAGGGGGTGAAATCCTCATCACCAAATGATAAATTGGAAATATACCAAGAGTCATTTCCCAAACATTATAAAGGTACTTCCACCATATCCACTCCCCTAAATCAACATAATAACCAAGGGTACCAAACTAAAAATTTTAGTTCGAATAATATCTCTTTCAATTATGATATTTTTTTG
The DNA here is from genome assembly GCA_007258455.2 of Sequoia sempervirens. Classification (NCBI taxonomy): domain Eukaryota; kingdom Viridiplantae; phylum Streptophyta; class Pinopsida; order Cupressales; family Cupressaceae; genus Sequoia; species Sequoia sempervirens. The sequence continues at coordinate 268,378 of VDFB02013849.1, read as the reverse complement.
AGTGTATCAGTCAAGTACTATTACAAGTTATCATGGTAAAAATCAAACCCAAAGACTTTAAGTGCACCATCACCACTATGTGTGGTAGAGTCACCATCATTGGGTCATTCCATTCATCCTCTCAAAGAACTCAATATAGCCTCTTAGACCGTCTTGGGAAGACAAGTATGCATTGATATTTTCTTCAAGATTCTCAAAACATCCCATATCCATATAGACAATATTGAGAAATCCTTGTAGGAATTACTAGTCCTCAAAAAATATTGATCATACCCAATTCCAAGTAGGCATGGTTCACTTATCTTCCACATATCAAATTTCATTTAGTCAAAATGATATGCCACCTTTGGATCCATCCCATAGAAAATCCCTCTATATTGAATTCTTTATATCCAAACATAAGTTCAAGCAAGTATTGTTAGATAATGGTTCTTTCTTGAACTTATACACATTAATATTCATTAAATAAGTGGGATATTAAACATTATGTTTAGGGTCACAAGTCATCACCATTAAAGTGTGTGAAAATGTAGAAAGGGATTTAGAAGGCACAATTTATTTTCCTATTAAAGTGATCCCAAAATTTTAGTATACAACATGTCATATGACTGACCCTGACCTTTTGTATATCCTCATTCTTGGTCATCCATGCCTACATTTCATGCAAGTCATACTATCTACATATCAACAATCCCTTAATTTTCCTATTAATGGCATTAAGTTCAACATACATGTGGATCCACATCTTTTTTAGTGTTGTCAATCATTGGAAGATAAGTATAATAATTATCACCATTTCACAAATACCCATGTTCAACATTCAAACATAACATCATCTCTAACAGCATCCTACATCAACCCAAATACACTCTCATATTTACCCACTCCATCCATTACACATAACCCCACTGATCCTAAGGTCAATATTGTTGGTAAATGTTATGGAGAGTATACATTGAATGGAGCTTTGCATGTATTTACTATGTTCCCTTCTCCATATTACTATGTCATGCCCCCTAAACAAAAATATTCAAGTGTTTCGAACATTAGAACACATGGATCCATTGCATCCCACTCACATAGAATTCTTGATTAAGAACATATTGAAGTAGATATTAATCAATGGCTATACAAGAATGATAGATAATTTGATGATACCCATCTTGAGTATTTTCAAAAGACATTCCCTATTCCCTTTCATATAAGGAAATCTATGCATTATAAAGGTAAAATGTTTTGTTTTAAGGACCAAGTAATTCTAAATTAGATATCTCCTCCTACTAATAAGGAAAATCAAGGATTTTTTTAGAAATCATCCCTTATATACTCTATAATATTGTAAAATACTTCTTATGAAATTGAAGTAACATCCTATGATGTGGATGATATCACTAATGGAGTTATGATAGCCTCCTTAGATGATTTGGAAATATCCTAATTAATCATTGACAATGCCATATTAATTATTGATCATCCACTTCATTACCCTACACTTGCCAATTGGGATAAAAAAGGCTCACCACCATGAGATGGATTTGAGAATGATGAAGCCCTTTTGTAATTTTTGGATCTAAGTGAAGAAATCCCTCATAATGCTTACAAGTCAACTTAATAAAGGTTCCTACACTAGGAAAGAGGAATCCCTTACTAACAAAAGTAAAAATAAAAGTAAAATCAAAGGATCCCCTGGTGAAATTTTTTTTTAGGCACTTTCCAATTTAAAAAAATCAAAACAAAGGGCATATCATCTAGTGAAAACCTCCTTGAGGTTCCAAAAAATGAGAAAAATATATATTCTCCTTATTAGTATGCAAATACAAATAGGTAAAAATATTGATTAAAGAGAATAATGGCATCAACTTGGGTATTCCATCAGAAAGAAAAAAACACCAATATAGCTACTAGCTTATCTAGTGAAAAATGGAAATTATTCTTGGATATCTTGAGAAAAGAACCTAATTTTTTTTATGGCCCTATGTCACTATTCATTATTTAGAGCCATCATTGGTGGTGTAGTGTTGAAAATTGCCATCCATGACAATTTCACACTAGGTTTTTCTCCCCTATGTTCTATTGCAAGAATGGAAAGATTGAAGGTTTTGTCATTGATGTCAACTAATCAACTAGTTATTAACTAGTTGTTGTTGGTTGTATATGTCAAGGATATTGAGAAAATTGTAATGAAGATATGTTGCGGGTGTTGAGTGGTTGCTTCAAGTTTTGTTCAGGATTTACTCCTATGTTTGTGTGGTTTCGACATGTTATTCATGGTTGTTAGAAGATTCTATATCCATATTTTTGGTTGTTAATTTGTTGTACAGTGCAGTTGTGTTCACCAATTGTGAATTGTGGTTTATCAATGTTTCTGGTTGAGGTTCAAGAGAAATGTTACTAGTCTAGATTTCTCTTTGATGAAGTCTTATGACTTGCAATTCTAAAGTTGAGTTACCCTGATTGTGTAGAAGATAATTTTGGCATTTGAAAAGTTTGTGCTTAAAGGTTCTATGTGTTTTACACTGGTTTGGTTGACCTTGTGTGAAATACTACTTTCAAGGTTGATGAAGCATGTTGGATCTATTTGGGTCCCTATGAAGCATGTGTTTAGGTCACCCTCATTCTATTTCCACCCTAGAATGTTTTGAAACCTACCTAATTTGAATTTGGATTTGGATGGGCGACTTTGGATATGTTTCAAAGTTGAAGATGGTATAAATGCAAGATAAGTTAAGTGATAGAAAATATACAAGAGTGAAGAAGAAGAGCAATAAGAGAAAATAGAAAGTGCAGTTTTTTGCAACATTGATTATATTCAGTAAGAGTGTGTGTTGCAAGTTCGGAAGATCAATGTGAAGTTTAATGTTGAGTTTCTACATCCAATGAGCAGAAGGTGAACTCTATCATTCATGCAAGCTAATCAAGTGATTGTGGTGGAATCATTTGTTGCATTGGGATTTTAGTCTCTCTATAACAAGTATTATTTGTCTTCTTTGTATCTCTATGGTAGTGAGCCCTTCCATTTGTTAGCCCTATTGGATAGTGAGTCCTTGTTTCAGGCAGTGAACCTTATTTCAGGCAGTGAGCCTTTTGTAATCAGTTTTTATATTCTTTATAGTGTGAGTTAATCCTCACCATGGATTTTCTCTCATTGGGTTTTCCATGTAAATTAGGTGTTATTGTGTTCATGTGTTGGATTTTAGTTTCTACATTAGTATTTGATGACTAATCATTTAAATATTATTAAGTATTAGTTCAGGTGATTGAATTAAAGGTTTAATTCTGTGACAACTGATTCACCCCACGCCTCTTATTTTTCCTATTCAACATGTTCTTGGACATAATTATGCATGAATTACCCATTCTTTGCAATATTTTTACCTCATCTAAAGATGCAAGAAATAAACTCAAGAAAGAAGATATAAAAATAAAATAAAACACTAAGATTGGGCTCAAGATGAAACTCAAACTTGTAAATAAGATACCAAAATATTACCTCTTTTGAGGTTGATGAGTTTGTTTTCCCTTTTATATGGCTTGATATGTGTGCTCTATATTGATTTCGGCAGCACAACAGATTGTTCTAGCTTGATTTGGTCACAAAATGGATGCAAGATTGCTATGGTTGCAAGGATTTGGCTATGGAGATTGAAAGATTGGGATGAATGCGATAGAATGTGGTAGTATATGGTTAGAATGGTTGAGAATGGTTGTATGAGTTAGAATTTGGTAGTATATGGTTAGAATGGTTGAGAATGGTTGTATGAGTTAGAATGTGGTAGTATATGATTATAATGGTTGAGAATGCAAAAATGGCTGTGTTAGCCATTTAGAAAGGGAGATGGAAATGGATGGTAGAGACCAAAAGAGGGAAGAAGATCAAGGGTTGAGATCAAGAGTTGACCAAAGGAATTAAAAAAATATTTTTAATGTGTATGGGAATGATAAAAGGAATTAAAAAAATCCTTAGAAACCAAGTTGGATGAATAAATGGAATTGAAAATTCCATTAGGAAGTACATGGGGATTTTAAATGCATTTAAAAATTACATGAGAGGTATTGTGAGAATAAAATGGAATTAAAAATTCCATTGGGATGTGGATAGAATAAAGTGGAATTAAAAATTTCATTGAGGGTTGACCATGGATTAGACCAAGCTAATTAATGGATGGTTAGAGGAGGGTTAGGTGGCTAAGAGAGATTAGGAGCCAACTTGAAAAATTTGGAGGATCTGACAAATCCTAATCATGGATTAGGAATGTGCACATCCCTAATGATGTGATTAGGAGGTGGATTAAGATTAGAAGTGGATTATGGAGGATGATACATGAGGGTATTAAATAAATAGATTATTTATTTATTTTTTTGAGGAAAAGGATAAGGGGAAAAGTATTTAATTATTTAATTAAATACCTTAGGGACTAGATGAGTTTATAGGGGTATAATATGAATGAGATGTTTATATTAAAAAGAGGTGGTGGACGAAACATAAGTCAATTTCAAATTTAGATGTCTACATTTTCCCCTCTTTGACATGGTGTTATATGAAGTAGCATAATTTTAGAAGCAAAGATTAAGACATAGCACTAGAGGGAGAGAAGATGGTTTGATTAGGAAAGATTCCCTAGACATTCAAAGGAGCATCTAGGAAAAAATATGATGGGAGTGAAGTTGAAAATTAGGGATTGACGATGCCCCCTCGAGGGGACATGCAGGTTCAAAAGAACACGGATGTGCTCTTGAAATGGATGAGATGATGGAAGGGTGGATGGGGAAGATAATGAAAAATGATGGATAAGAGAGGATGATAATTGATAGGAAACTAGGAAGAGAATAGGTGAAGAGAGAAAGCACAAATGGATTCAAGGACAAATATGATGTTGCCCTGGTCAAGCTACAAGCCAAGATGGATTGATGATGGATGAAGTGTTGTTGATGAGGGAAGGATACATCCAAAAACAATGCAAAAGGATAGGGTACGATAATTCCCAATGATGATGATGAGAT
>VDFB02013849.1:133223-263277 GCA_007258455.2 Sequoia sempervirens | reverse complement strand
GAGGCTAAGTTTGGACAAGAGATCCAAGAAGTTTCTATCACCATGGTTTTTCTTCTATTGGGTTTTCCATGTATATCTAGTGTCAACTATGTTCTTGTGTGGATTCGTATCTTCTTTCCTATTTTGATTAAGTAGATGAATGTTGTACTTGTATAACTTAGCTTTAACAATTAAGGGTGGAAATTGAAATTAAAGTATACCAATTCACCCCCTCTCTTGGGTATTTATGTTCCCAACACTATCCCATATCTTAGGATCACTTATGTTCTATTTCATGACATTATTGTGAATTTTTTTATGTTTTATATGGCTCTCATATATTAGTTTTCATATATCACTCTATTTATACATTAAATGAAACTGCTCCAAGTTGGAATTAGTAATTACTTTAAAGTGGGGACATAGATTCTACTATATTCTTCACTTTTCTCACACACTATGATGCTTGTGATGCCATCATGAAATATTGATCATATTTGTAGCACTTTATCAAAGTTACTTAATAAACAATACAATTTTACTGTAACTCATGATATGATTGACATAAAACTCATTGGCCTATGTGTTTTATTATGCTACTTTTGAAAATCACCTAGTAAATATCGAACTGCACTAGCTTGTGTTGTTTCTTGTGGAGCTCACCTAATGAATATCAAACTTCAATGGCTTGTGGTGTTTTCACATATTCATAATCTCCCTAGAAAATATTAGACTTTGCTAGCCCATGACTTGTGAATGTCTTTAGGTATGATCCTAGTAAGAATTTGTGGATCTTTCCAATCTATGACATCATATCCTTTTAGTATTCCTTGTATGCTTTGTATTTTTTTCATCTTTGATTTGTGTCTTTATCATGTATGCTTTATATTTGTGCCTTTTTATATTATTTCTTGTGTTTGTATGTGTTAATTTAATCTCAATTTTGTTGTTTGGTAAAAACCTAAAAAGCCTAAGTCCAGGGACTATGTGTAAGAGTTGGTATAAAATAATATACACCATGCAACATTTGGCTAAATATTATAGCCACCCAAGATCTAAGAACTTCATGAAAGCACAAGAGAGATTAGGTATGAGAGAATAATGCTATTCTATCAAGCATAAAAAAATTATAGGTTATGATGTTATGATTATATCAGTTGATTTACACATGAGACCACTTGGTTATATAGCTAAGATAAGAAATAAGATTAGACAGGATAATGACCTGTGTATTAATCCTATGTCATCAGATAACTGATATTAAATAGCTTAGGCTAAAAGTATTAAAGTTTAAATAATAAGATAATATCTAATGGAAACTAACACCTTCTAGAAAGATTCCCTCCTATGACCTAAGTAAACTTAACATGTAAATAGAACCCACTAATGAACTATTTAGGTAAAACATTTAATTACACCATCACTATTGCATCTCTCAACTTAGTGTCACCTTACCCCTTCAATGTTGTGGTGAAAGGAACCTTTTTGGTTTCTCCATGATTTAGTGTGAGTATGAGTGTAAGTTCATAACATCACTAATTGGGGGCTAAATGGAGCATCATAAATTATTTCCATTGACAAGTTCACAAATGTTTGCATCCCTCCTAGGTACATGTGCCTAATTATACTTATTAATACTCTATTTTATTTTTGTTTTTCAGAAAATTATATTATATATAAGAAATTAAATAATATATTTATTTTAAAAAAATCAAAAAATTAAAATATGGCTCAACTAGGGTTCCCTCACCCCTATCCTCCCAATCAAACCTTAAATCTCAAGATTTATTGTCAGCCTTAATATGATTGAGAATCCAAGATCAGTTTTTGGCTTGTCATAAAGATTAATATGAAATATGTTGAAACTCATATAAATATAAGTCTTTCCATCCATTTGAAAACTTAATAAAATTTTCATCTCAAGAAAATCTAAAAGGAAATGAGAACAATTTCAAGAGTAGAATAAGAAAAAAATATCTACAACACCCTTTTAGCCAATGCCATGTCTACAACACATCAACAAATCCATGTTTATTCATTCTAAGATGTTTCATACTTATCTTTGTTTGTTATTGTGAGCACCAACACTTACATGATCTTCAAGAAACTTTCAATTTATCCTTGTGTCTGATGAGCAAATTGACTTCATTCTGACAAAGAAGGTAGATTTGAGTGGTAAGTTATAACATTGTCATCTACCATTCATTTTTATTGATTTTCCTCTACTCTCCATAGAGCACATTATTTATATCATTACCATCATAGTCGTTTGTGGAGATGGAAAAATTAAAATGAGGATTGATTGAGGCAATCCCCTCTATGATACAACCCTTATTTCTTTGTCCTTGCATGTTATAGGTCTGAAGTGGATTGAAGTAGATTGGAAATCTCAAGACTTCAAAATCCTAAGAAAAACATCCAAGCATCTTCTCTCATCAAATTAGAGAAAGTTGATTATTTCAAAATCATCAAACTTCCAAATCTAATCTTGGTAGGAAAAGACCTACAAAACCAATACAAGTTCTGAAACCCTAATAGTCATTATTTCTCAACTGGGGTGCCCTTGCCATTGTTTAGCCAATTTTGCATCATATGTTTATGTGAGGCTCCCTCAATTGTATACTTTTTAGCTTTGCTTTATGTTTTTGCACTTGTGTTCTATATTTTTCACATTCTATAACATTTTGTCTTTTTAGTGTGTCATTTTACCAAGTTTTGCAATATTAGTCATCACATTCACATAAAAAAATGGGACCAAAACTCTAACCATTTGTTTGGCTCTTCCTTTGAGGACAACCACCTAATAGTTTGTCTTGGTTACTTTTGTGTCCCCCAATGTTGATATTGGAATGTGTGATTTAGGTTAACTATTAACCTTAGATATCATTTAACCATCTCACATTTTTATCTTTAACACTCATATTAAATTTTATTATATAGTAAAAATTAAATATATTTTTTATCAAAAGTAAGTGTGTGTGTGTGAAAAAGATGTTGAAATGTATTATGAGACACCCATTTTATTCCACTTCTATATGATGAATTAACTAAAACATAAACATATTAAAAAGGATATTGATCAACATATTTTACATATATTTATTAATTAATAAAAGCTTAAAGAATAAATAAATGTAATAATAATTCAATAAAAATAAAATATGTTCAAACTATTTATCAATTAAATAAAGAACAGTAAAAAATAATTATCCATCTTAAAATTAATCATAACAAATAATGATAATAGTTTGCAAATTTGGAATTCAATTGTAAAATCTTCTTTCTTATATCGAAATAATGAAAATCATGTGGAAAAGCTTCATGTAGAAAGTACTAACAAGACGTTAGAATTAGGAATAACAGAGAATGATAATAATATATAACTTTTATATTGAACAGTATATTTTTTGTTTTTTGGGTCATCATAATAGTGAAAAGCCTGTGGCAGAGCTTTATTAGGAAAGTTTGTTGAAGTCTTGTAGGATTTTAGTCGTTGAGGCGTACTAACAGGTCCTTAAAGGATGAGTACCGGATGAAATGTGGATGAAGACAAAACAAAAAAAAGTTTATAGGAAAGGTCGTTGAGATAAGGCAGCAATTAGACCTTTTAGGAATGGTCCCAACTGATAATGCTCTCAATAATCATCTTTTATCTGCGTCTTATCAATCGACTCCCTCGAGCAATGAATTTAATGTGCTGGATTACCACAGATGTAATTAAGTAAAGGAGCAGGAAGGCTGCAATATTATTTAATATTCATTGGATTGGTCGGTTGAATGACCTGCAACAAATTTCTTTTGCCTGCAAATATAATAAAGCTGTTTTATTCAATGTGAGAATGACTAATATCAAATGGGTTGTCCCCAACAGAGGGCACAATATTGACTCGAGTGACACATTATATTTATTTTTATATCTCGCAGTGGAAAACGCACTGGAAAGCCCCTTTTCTTTTATTTTGTTTTTCTCTTTCTTTCTCCTCTGATCAAAAATCGGTGGCCTGCTGAAACAACCCTTCTCTCTCGTTGAAGTGATCTTTTTGACCAGTCAAAAACTGTTCTCTCTGCTCACTTGGGTGTCAGAATATGACAATTCGGTAGAGATTTTCAGAGAGAAACGCAAGAAAATATCCCTCTTATCTGCCAATAAAAGGGAGATGAGTTTTAAACGCTGTCCACATCTATGTTGCTACAAAACAGAAATCTATATAGATAACTGAACAGAAAAAGGTATTAGAAAAGTTGCTTATGAAAATATTATTCATTACATCCCTTTAAGAGTAGCATATGATAAGTATCAGTTGAAACAAAAAAAAAATAGAAAGAATTGGATGAGCTCTGGGGCAAATTTTTTCTTAAAGAGGTTTAGGATTTTTGAATGTCTGCAGAAATTTAACTGATTGTGATTTTCCACCATTTTTAGTGTTTTAATTTTGCTGTTTTTTTTTTCGTTTTTTTTGGGTTAGTTAAGGTTTAGTCTTGTATAGACTTTTGGGATGCTATGTTTTCTATCTAGATGTGATATTGCTATCAGGATTCAGCCGTGTAGTTTTACAAGTCAAACTCATTGACCCATGTTTCATGAGTAGTGGTTCACAAGAACCCATCTCTCATGATAATGAATGGTCCGCTTAGCACTCATTGCATCTAGGTGATGCTCACAGAGGTGAAGCACTCGGCCTTCTTGGGGGTTCACCCATCCTAGTATTACTCTAGCTCAAGCACACTTAACCACAAAGTTTTCCTCAGGGTTAAGCCCACTTAGCTTGCAACTCCATTTGCAAAACCTTCAACAAGTATTGTGCCTTATGAACCATTCAAACTTTTATATATAGATGTCTTATTATAATTGTAATGTAGAAAAATAATGTCGTTTACATTTTTACACTTAATTTGGGAATAATTAATTTTAAAATGTCACATTGATCTAGTGTTGTAATGTGTTATACATATTCATATTGGATTTAAGGCCTTTCTAAGCTAAATAAACCTAACTTTGCCCTAATTTGGTGTTGTAAATTGTATTCATTTACACCTTCACAGTAAATTTAGGACCCTTGGACTTAATATTGTCTTAATCTAGTGTTGTAATGTATTGTACATATTCACATTAGATTTAAGACCCTTTTAAGCTAAGCGGACATAATTTTTCCTTAATTTAATGTTTTAAAGTGTATTTATTTGCACTTTCACATTGAGTTTTGGGACCTCTTGCATTTATGACCTTTATATCATCATTAATAGGCCCCTAAGACCCTATACTATGCATCCCAAGACTTATTTCAACCAAAATCCCAACAAGATGAAGAAATAGAACTAATTTCTTAACTCCCCGACATTTTCTCTCTCTAAAAAGGCCCCATGGGACCCATACACCACCTTGGGCATATGAGTCCTACCTAGGTGGGACCCATATGCCATAGATGGCGTATGAGTCCCATTTGGCCCCTTTTTAGGGTTTTGAGCGAGAAATCAAGGTTTTAAGTTCAAATTTTATGAATGTCAGCCTTTGGGATGTAATAAATGACAACTTAGGTGCATTGCCTATATAAACAAGGCCTCAAATCATTATTTCACTAATTCTTCATGATATCAAGTCAAGCAATCAAGAGTAAAGCATTCCAAGATCACAATAGTGTCAAGAGAGTTTACAAGATCATTTCTAAGGCATTCAAAAGTAGATTTCCTCATCAATTGTTGTATCCATTCAATATCCATCATCATGTCAAGATCATAAGGCTCCAAGCATGTTGTTGAGCTAGTGTTGTGATGTAGCATTAAAGATCCAAGATCAAGCATTATTCCACACTTACTTTCAAGATCAATATCTACATTCTACATGGCCACTTCATATTAGATTGTTGATTTATGTTACAAGACATCACTCAAGGTATCATTGTTCATGTTTCATGTTCCATGCTTCACATTTCATGTCCTAGGTATGTGCAGGATCATCATGGAAAAAACAAGCCCTTAAGTGGCAAAAATTCAAAAAATAGAGTTAGACAACTTGATGTACAAAATTGAATAAGTTATCTATATTATTTCAAAAATATGTAAGAATAGAATCTATAGAAAATTGAATGTAGTTTCTAAACTACTAGCTTTATTTTAAAAAGAAAAATCTATTTGATGAAAATTTGAAATTTCAATGCAAGAGGTACTTAAATTTTAGGGAAAAAATAAGAAGTAGGTGTCTATTTGAATCACCCTAACCACAATAAAATGATATTATTTTTTTATATAAGATTTTAGATATCAGAGGACTCATGTCCCCGATGTGAAGCATATTTTTTGTAATTTTTTCCAAGTAAATAATTAATTATGATTTTTTATTACAACTTTTGAAAAATATAAAAACTCTGATGTCTAACCACCTTAATTTGGCCAAAATTTCATGAAATTCAATTTTCTTTTTTAATCCTATAGTATGTGAAGCATAGAATGACGATGTTTTAGATTCAAAATGTGATACCATTTGAAAGCTATAGATGTTTTTCAATTAGCTTATCAATTAGGGATTTATAAAAATTTTTTAGATCACAGGAATCGCAGACACCCCTCTATAAAACTAAAGCACCTGTAAACTTTTTTAACGCGGATCAACACCGGCGCTGCACGCCCCTAATAATTCTGACGGGAGACTAGAACTCGTGGACTACAGAGCAAGCTAATGGAATTATTTTAACCGAAATAGGCTCACCATTAGGGATTTAGAATTCAAATAGAAAACAAATAATAATTATTTCTTAAATTCAAAGTCAAGCATAATTTATATTGGTGGAAAGCTAAGAATCTCCTTTAAAAACCCTTTTCATTTCATCAATTTTGGGTAAAAAAAATTATCAGCCACATACCTACAAATACCAATCATATTGTCATTTTTTGGCCCATCATGATCCTGCACATACCCTCCTTATTTCATTTTTCATCATTTGGTTTAATTACCCAAACGAGGTTTGACCAAGGAAAACCCCTATCAACTAATAATCAACAAGTTTTCCTTCTCTTTACGTGTGATTGTAGATCTAGGTATCTTGGAGCATGAAGGATCTTTGAAGACTAGGTTATAAGCTTGAAGGAAGTTGTTGGAGTTGTCTCCTCATTTACAAGATCGTGAAAAATTCTTCTACATGTTTGAAATTATGGGTTTTGGATCTGGAAACAAAGTGGAGAAAAATAGTAGAGATTGTAGAGAAAAATTAGGTCATAAACCTCTGAAAAGGCATACTACGACTGATAGACCACCTTGGGCATATGAGTCCCACTACTGCCCACTTTCAGGGTTTCAAGAGATTCAAATCAAACATTGTTAGATTCCAATTTTGGCCTAGAAAACCTAGTCTAGGACTAAATCGTCGAGTGATCCCACAATACTAGTCTACAATTTTTGGCCAAACTGGACATTGAAATAATTTTTCCTAACTAAATCTTGACTTTCAGGCACCTATAGTGGCTAAACCATGAGGAATTTGAACATGATTCAAACTAACTAGTGATTTGTGACATTTTCTCTATAAATTTTAAATATATTTTTTTCAAAATTTTTGGAATTAGATTGCACTTATTTTTCCATCTCCTTTGAAAACTATTTTTTTTCAGTAAACAACATTTTTAAGGAGTGACGCTCACTGTATAATGCATAATTTTTTTTCTATGAAGGATAAAATTCTAATTTTTTTTGAATTTAGATTTGTAACTATGATATCTAATGCTTCCAATTGATTTCATAGTGTTTTATTGAATATTTTTTCCTTAATCGTGTTTCTAAGTCAAGCCAATTACAATTCAGACATAAGCGGACCGTATAATGCATAACTTTTTTTATATGTATCAAAAAAAAAAAATTGTTGGATCAAGGACTTCAATATCTGGTGCACTTATATATTTCAAATATTTGTTTTGATAATCTACTATTTTTCCACATGTGTAGAACAAAGAGCTTGATTTTCGGTGAAAAACCTACATTCACAAGAAATAAAAAATAAATATAATAATTAAATTAAATTTATTTAAAATTATAATTTTTGGGAAGCTTATAATAAGGAATAAATACTTTAAAAAAAAAATTAAATGAATTCATTTGATCCCCCAAAAGGTAAATCAAAAGTGGTTTTTATCAATATTTGGATAGGTGTAAACGAGACTCCGTTATAGGTATGGTTTAAAACTAGTAGGGTTCTATCCAAGGGGGTTTGATCTAAGGTGGTTTGATCGAACCCTCTTCAATTGGAATCCATTAAATAGAAATTTTCAAGGCTTAAATCATTACATTTTCTAAAAATATGTGATTTCAGCAAAACTCAGGATCTACCAGAAATTGTAAACTAGCTTTGTGGGATCACCCCACGTAGACTAGCGCATGAGTCTCAATTGGCATTAAAATTAGCATTTCCAACATTTTCATTCCGCATTCAAGCCTCTATAGGTTTCTATATGCTCCCCTGCGCTTTTCCAGTTTGTTGTTCTGATTTATATGCATTTTAAGTCATTTATTCAAGTTTCATGCATTGCTAGGTTTGAAAATTTTATCTTGCATTAAATTTGTTTTTCCAAGCACTAGCTTGGTGGTGAACCCCTCTTTAGCCATTAATCATACCCTAGGATAACCCTATTACAAGATCTCTTTCTCCTTTGCATACCTTTGATTAAGATTTCTAGGGTTTTCCTTGAATGAATGAGAGTGAAGAAGATTGTTGTTCTATGCCCTAAACCCTAGTGATAAAATTTTTATTTCTTTCATTTTGGTGAACCTGCATTTAGAACATCTCAATTCTAATTTGGAGTGAATTATCATCCTAGATCTAGCTTGCATTAACTTTGCATTAGAGTTTGCATTAGTTAATTGGCATCTAGGGTTTTCAAATCTTTCATTAAAGTAAAAGTGCATGTAGGTGGCATTTTTGCATCTTGCATCATTGAATTTCATCTAAAATATGCATTTTCACTTAGCCTACATATCACTCAAACCAGAAAGAATAGAGATCACTTGAATTTTTTTGAAATTTATGAAAAAAGCCCCTCGTTGGGACTCATGCGCCCCTTTGGAAGACATAGTCCTAGTGCAGATCTAAATTTTCCTTTTATAGCATTAAAAACCTTGTTTTTGTGCTTCTTAAGCTTGTTGCTAACATATAGTATCAATCTAGAAAGTTTCGGGAACTTCTGTTTAATGCATCTTGTCAAAAACATCAATTTAGGGTAGCCATTTTTGAATTCTTCATAAATAATTTCTTTTGAAAATGTTTGCATTTTTGAAACTTTACATAATATGGATAAAAGTACCTTTCACTTTTGCATACACAATGTTTCCATTGATAAAGCTTTGCATAAGTTTGATAGAACTGCTTTTCATTTTTGCATACAAATTGTTTGCATTCTTAAAGTTTTGCATGCATTGGTTAAAAGTACTTTTCATCTTTGGATATAAATTATTTATATTCTTGAAGCATTTCCTAAGATGGTTAGAAGTACTTTTCATTTTTGGACAAACAATGTTAGTATCTTACCTATCTAGGCATGCTAAGAAACAATTCATATCCCCTCCCTATGAGAATGTTTTAGTAAAAGAGAATACAATAGTGGATAATCATTGTTGGCATATGGATTCTAGTGTTGTCATTGATGGCAACCTAAGTCATTGATCCGGTCTGAACTTTTGTATCTAATCATACCAAAAGATAAAGTAAAGAATAGGGTATCTAGCTAGAGTTGAACTATCAAGTGGTTTGCATTATCAGTTTATCAGTTTTGGTTGTGGATCTCAAAGAAGGTCATTGGGTATATGAAATGTGTTATTCTCAAGTTTTGTGTTGTCGCATCAAGTGGTGTACGAGTTAGGAAATCCAGTCATTTGTTTTTTTGTTCATTAGTATAAGATGGCCAACTAAATGAGTGTAAGGTGTTGCAGATGTTTAAAGTGAAATTGTTTGAAGTATTTTTGTGTTGGAGATTTTGTTTTGGGTCCTCACTATGCTATGGCCGACTTTGGTGGATGTCCATTAAATGTTGTTCATCATTTGATCCGATAGTTGGAAAATATTTTCTTTTTTATTAATATCGACATATAGCGATTGAATTCTTGATAGCAGATATAAATATGAGATCAGTTAATTCATTTTGGAGTGTATGTGTGAGAGTTCAATATGTGTTGATGTGTGTGTGAATATCAAAAGAGTAGTTGAGAGATTTTCATTTGTGTAGAAGAGGATTTTGTGAAGCGAATTAAGGTAGGGAAGACTAAAGTACAAAATCAGATAGAAGGTCCAGAATTTGATCTATGAGCCTAACCAGAACTGTAATTAGGCATTTGTATATGCTACTTTCTCAGTTCAACCTTTTTTTGTAATCCAAATCTTTTGTAAGGAAATGAGCCTTCCTGATATTAAGCAGTGAGCTCTAGGCAGTGTGCTTGAATGCAAGTGCATTCCCATTTTGTAAAACACTTATATTTTGAGTACTCAAATTGTGGATTGACCTCCACCGTTGTTTTTCCCCTAATAGGATTTCCATGTAAAAATCCTTGTATTATGGTTTTGTGGCTTATTTTTCTATGTTCATGCATATTTCTTTTGATTGAATGTTATATACACTTGAGAGTTAAGTTTAATAAAGTTAGAAAATTGCACAACACTGATTCACCCCCCCTCTCAATGTTGCTTGAGTCCAACAATTGGTATCATAGCTAAGTTACTCAGAAAATTTTTTATAGCTTGAGGTGGATCTTGGAATGTAATGGACTCTAGTAGTCTTCATCATCAACTTTTTGTTGCACTTGATGATCTTGATCAATCTAAAGCAAAAGTCCAGGAATTAAGAGAAAATCTTAAGGATACTGAGAAATTCATTAAAAAGTTGAAGGATCAGATTATTAAGTCTAGGGAGAAGAGAAAGGATCTTTGTGATCAAATTAAGCAGAAATAAAGCAAATATATGGATGATTTTCACCTAAATCAAACGTTGAAGGAAATAATAGAAGAATGTGAAAAGCTTGCTAGAGACAATGCTTCCCTAAAACATGAGATGGAGCCTATGGTGATGAAGATGACTATGGAGATTGAAGAAAGAAAGAAGAATGAGGAAAATATTTCCTAGTCCCTAAAAGAGAGATCTGATGAAAGCAACAAAATTAATGGAGAATTCATTTAGTTAGATATTGAATTGCAACAATCTAGAAACAATGAAGACGAGCTTGAAAAACAAATTATTATTCTCAAAGGTGAACTTGCTACTACAAAAAAATACAAGGAAAGGTTCAAAATTAGCTCAGTTAAGCTCGATGAGATGACTCAAGGACAAAATAATGGAAATGACAAGAGAGGCCTTGGATATGAGAAAGAAGAAAGTTCTAGATCTAGACAAAGGAATTTCAGGCAAGGAAATTTGATGAAAAAAGAAAAAAGGCATATGGTAAGATAACCTAATGCTCAAAATTTTAATGCATATTGTTTTTCTTGCAATAAATTTGGTCATATGGCTGCTCAATGTAGAAGTAAAATGAAATTAAATGATTCATCATTTTTCGGTCAGTGTTTCAATTTCAATAAGTTTGGTCATAATTCAATTGAATGTATCT
Source organism: Sequoia sempervirens (assembly GCA_007258455.2). NCBI lineage: Eukaryota > Viridiplantae > Streptophyta > Pinopsida > Cupressales > Cupressaceae > Sequoia > Sequoia sempervirens. The sequence goes on along the minus strand of VDFB02013849.1, from coordinate 251,723 downwards.
AAATATGTTAGACAACTATGTTAATAGGAGTGCTAGATGTTATACCTATGGAAGATTTGGGCATATTTCTAACTAGTGTAGATCAAGAAGAAATCAATAGAGTGACTGGTCTGGAAAAGGAAATGTTGTTCATTTCAATTGCAACAAACTCAGTCACAATGCAAGATTTTGTAGAAACAAGAATATGTCCATAGAAAAGGTCTAGTATACAAAGGCAAAAATATGCAGAAGTATGATAAAGGAAAAGGGAAAGTGATTGTGGATGAAATAAGAGATTAGATGAAGAAGAAATGGGTGAAGAAGAGTTCCTCTATTACAAGAAATGAGCCAACACCAGAACTTGCTTCTAGCAATTCCTTCAGGAATTAGTTTTAGGCATTTGGCCTAGGAGGAGTTGTCAAGAAAATATTTCAAACCCCCTACCGGTAATTGGCACCAAAATGTGGATGAGTGTAGTGGTTGTAATGATGATGTATAGATGCTATTAAAAGAGTTCAGAAGAATATTATGCTAATTCAAAGATCCACAAAAGAGTTATCTTTCATAGATTGAGAAAATAGGATATCTCGATAAGTTAGGGAAAAATAATTTATTACAACAAAAGTTAGGTGTATGAAATACAAAAATCATTTTCAAACCCTCATTTCTCACTTTGTGTCAAGGAAAAGAAGAAGGAGAGCACTCTGCATCATAATTTTGAAAACGTGAAGAGAATTCAGAGGCAAAACCCTAATCCATTAGGTACTTCTATTATATTGAGAAATCTTAATTTGGTGTGAGGTTGAAGAACTTATTTTCAAGACATGTGTACGAAAGGAAAAATGGAGAAAATCAAAGGAATGGTAAAACTAGATGAATATAGTAGTGAGAAGATTATAGCTGAAAGAAACATGTTGTCACACGATGAATTGAAATAGTTGAATGAAGCAAAGCACAAAAGCTTGGATATTTGGAGTGAATTTCCCTATTTTGGAAACAAAAAAATCATTGAGTTTATTCTGAATAGATTGAATGATGATATTCTAACTCTGGATAAACCCTACCATATCTCAAAAGAAGTGATTGCAACTATAACGGGGTTATGCAAAGTTGGGGATGTGCTGAGGAAGACGTCAATTCGAAATAAAGAAGTTGAAACCCTAACTAGAGTAAATGGAGATAAAAGAGCATTGATAATATCCACAATCAAAGATTTAGTAACAAGGTACATTATGCATGGAATATCCTACAAAATATTTTTCAGAAATAGAGAAGGTGCAACTTCGGCAAGTGTAGTTTATATTTCACACAAGATGATAATGGAAGATCGGGATTTTGATCTTTACGGATTACTAAAAGATCAATTAATGGAGAATGTGCAATTGAAAAAGGAGACAGATTACCCTTTTAGGTTTGGTACTTTGGTTATATTCCTTGTGATGTATTTTCTAAATTACTTACCCCTGAATAACAATGTAGTATGGGAAGAGAGTGAACCAGTTTGCAAGAAAATTTACATATACTCTAACAATTTGGAAAACTGTGATCAACTATATGAAAGTTTCTTTAAGGGTTTGCTAAGGATGTTTGAGTCAACTGGTGTTTCTATTCTAGTAAGAGGACTTGAAGTTGGTTCCTCTTCCAGTGAGATGGAGAGAAAGAAGAGAAGAGAAAAATAAATTGATATCAATAATCCTCTAGCATGCAAGACTTCAAAAGTTGAAGAGAAAGGAAAAGAACAAGTAATTATGGACATACCAGATGAGGAATTTGATAAGGAAACTGAGGACACCCTAGGAAACAAACTAGAAATAGCTGAACCAGAACAAGGAAAGGAACGAGAAGGAAGTGAAGAAGAAGGTGATATAGCCAAGGAAAAGCAATTGCAACTTATTCATGAGGAAGATGAAATGCAAAAAATTGTGAACATATGGTCTATCAGACCTTCATATGATCATGACATGATCTTAAGCATACTAAGTGATCATCTTGTGCAGAATCATATCAAATTGGAGAGTTTGCAGAATATGTTGCAAGAAGAGATGATTGAATGTATCAAGGAAATGATGGACTCTAAGTCTTAGAATAAGGAAGAAGAAGAAGTGATCCTACACTTGAAGAAATAGTACAGATTGTCACTCATTTAGCTGAAAAAGTACATGAATGAACTAAGGAAATGCATAAGCACAACAAACAACATTTATAACTATTGTCTTTGATGGCCTCATGCAATCAACAAGTACAAAGAGAAGCTGGAACAAATTGAAACAGAGCTTAACAGTATTGGTCAAAATTTTAACATGTCTCAGGATCAAGATGGTGCAACTAGGAAAAGGATTTAGGAATTACATACAAAGCATACAAATGTTTTGAACACTAGGAACAAGATTTCTTACACCTTTTGGAAAGTCAATGACATAACAAAATGTAGGTTGGAACAATTGATTGAGTTACTGAGGAAGGTAGAAGTATTGGAAGAAGAATTTACCATTCCATAATCCCTCATCAAAATTATCAACTGGACATTTGAAAACAACAATATGATCATAATCACCAGGATTGCAGTTGAAGCATGGAAGAAGTTTCTTCTGGAGATGAAGGAAAAGTACAAAATAATCTTCAAATAGCAATTGTATTTCTTCAAATTTTTGAATAAGTAAATATTTTATTATCTTTCTATCATTGATGTCAAAGGGGGAGAGAGAGTAGTGAAAAATGCCTTATCAAAACTTAGAGGGAGTTTTGTTGAGTTTTGTCAAGCTATGGTGTTTTGAAGTTTTGAAGGTTCCAACACTTAGTCACTTTTCACTAAGTGTTTCCATAAATGCCAAAGGGGGATATTGTTAGCATATGGCTTCTAGTGTTATCATTGATGGAAACCTAAGTCATTGATCTGGTCTACACTTATGTATCTGATCATACCGAAAGAAAAAGTAAAGAATAGGGTATCTGACTAAAGTTGAATCTGTCAAGTGGTTTGCATTATTAGTTTATCAGTTTTGGTTGTTGATCTTAGAGAAGGTCGTTGGGTATATGAAATGTGTTATTCTCGATTTTTGTGTTGTCACATCAAGTGGGGTACAAGTTAGGTGGTCCGATCGTTCGATTTTTTGTTTATCAATATATGATGGTTGACTAAGTGAATGTAAGGTGTTGCAGATGTTTAAAGTGAATTTTTTTGAACTATTTTTGTGTTGGATATTTTGTTTTGGGTCCTCACTATGCTATGGACGACTTTGGTGGATGTGCATTAAATGTTGTTCATGATTTGAGCTGACTGTTGGAAAATAATTTATATTTTATTGAAGCTGACATATAGCTATTGAATTCTTGATAGTGGATATAAATATGATGAAAAATGATGAAAAAAGAAATAAGGAGGGTATGTGCAGGATCATGATGGGCCAAAAAGTGGCGATATGATGGGTATGTTTAGGGTATGTGGCTGATGACTTTTTTTTACTCAAAATTGATAAAACAATAAGGGATTTTAAAGGAGATTCTCAGCTTTCCACCAATATAAATAATGTTTTACTTTGAATTTAATAAATAATTATTATATATTTTCTATTTGAATTACGACTAAAGTCCTGATTGATAGGTTGATTGAAAAACATCTATAGCTTTCAAACAGTATCGCATTTCTTGAATTCAAAATATGTATCACATTCTATGCTTTGTTTACTATAGGATTTAAAAAATAATAATAATGAATTTTTGACCAAGTTAAGGTGGTCAGACATACAAGTTTTTATATTTTTTAAAAGTTGTAATAAAAAAATCATAATTAATTATTTACTTGGAAAAAATATACAAAAAAATATACATCACATCGGGACATGAGTCCTCTACTTATATCTAAAATATTATAAAAAATATTATTATTTGATTGTGGTTAGGGTGGTCAAACAGACACCTACTTATTTTTTTCCTGAAATTTAAGTACTACTACATTGAGATTTCAAATTTTAACCAAATAGATTTTCTTTTTTTTAAAATAAACCTAGTTTTTTAGAAACTACATTCAATTTTCTACAGATTCTATTCTTACATATTTTTAAAATAATATAGATAACTTATTCAAATTTTTATGTCAAGTTTCCTAACTCTAATTTTTCTAAATTTTTTGCCACTTAAGGGCCTGTTTTTTCCATGATGATCTTGCACATACCCAATGAGCTTTAGAAAATGTGCCTAAATGCAAGTGCATTCCCATTTTTTAAAACACTTATATTTTGAGTACTCAAATTGTGGATTGACCTCCACCATGGTTTTTCCCCTAGCAGAGTTTGCACATAAAAACCCTTGTGTTATGGTGTTGTGGCTTATTGTTTTATGTTCATACATCTTTATTTTGATTGAATGTTATATACACTTGAGAGATCAGTTTAATAAAGTTGGAAAATTGCACAACACTGATTCAACCCCCCTCTCGATGTTGCTTGAGTCCAACAAATCATAACAATCATATTCATTCATCTCCTAATATCTCTCCTAGTTGTGAAGAAGATATTTTGGTGTAGAAGAACCAATCAATGAGAATTTTGAGAATCCTAGTTGTTTCTCTCCTTCTACCTCTCTTAGTGGACAAGACATTACTAAACAAGAGGACATAACAATAGGTAATCATGACAATCACATAACACAATATGATACCATTGAAACCTACCTACATAACACTTCATGTAGTCTACATTCATCTCCCAACATCTCTCCCTCTTGTGATAATTTTGTAAATGATGAGGATATGTTGGTGTTAGGTAATCAAATATTTAAGGTCTATAACAACCCTCTTTATGATTTTTCCCCTACCTATTCTATTTTAGAAGGCATTATGGGACAAAGGAGTGGAAATTTGGACAGTCTTGACAATCACATTTTATCTCCTCCTAGTATCTCTCCTAGTTGTGAAGAAGATACTTTGATGTTATAAAATTCAATTGATGAAAGTCATGAGAATATTATGTGTCTCTCTTCCCCTAGGGAAAACATTATTGAACAAGAGAATGCCATCATTGATAAACAAGACAATTCAACCATTGATCATTCCCCTAGTTGTGATGAAGTCATTTTAGAAGAACCAATCTTTGAATGTCAAAAACATCTAGTTTCTAATTCTCTTAAAAAATCTCCTCTTAAGGAAGATATCATGGTAGAAGAAAATGGCAATATTTCATCTTCCTTAGATGATGGTGAAGAGATGACACTAGATTTCCCTTTATTAGAAATACATCAAACCAAGACCACTGAGGTTATGAATGGACAAGTGTCTGTTAGATCCCTCTTGATTAATGGACCTCCTACATACCATGTGGGACATCCTTTGAACCCTCTAATTCTCTACCCACCTTCACACAAACCTCAAACTCAAAACAGACCCGAACTTATCCTTTACCAACCTAAGAATATTATTTCGCAACAATCAAGTTATAATACCATTGCTCATACATATAGCACTAGAAACAATCCTCAACCAAGATAAATACCTTCAACATCCCTCCAATTGCCTAATCCTATCATACCAAGTCCTCATTTGCTTTTACAAAGTGGAAAGGAGTACAATCTTGTTGAACAACTAAAGAATACTCCTACTAAGATATCATTATAAAACCTTATTCAAGCCTCCCCTCATTACCATAACATGATTCAAAGTGATTTACAACAAGTTCCTATCCCTTCTAGTGTGCAACCAAATGACATTGTAGACCTAATTCAAGGAATGGATGTTGAAATTGTTTTCCACCAAAGTGAGCTTCATCCTTTGGAAGTGCAAAAATAAAATTATCCTATTGTGATAATAGCTATACATAATAGCTTGGGAATAAAATGAACCCTCATCAATAATGGCTTTGCCATTAATGTGTGTAGTGTATCCCTTTTGGATAAGCTTGGTGTAGATAAATAAAAATTTCAACCTAACTCTTTATCTATTAAGGGATTTGACAATGTAGGAAAACAACCGCTTGGTGTGATCACTTTTCCTATTACAATTGCAAAGGCCACATTAGAAACACCAATCCATGTTATGGCCCACGATCTTTCATATAATATCCTTTTAGCTAGACTATAGATTAATGCAATGAATGGGGTGCCTTCTACTCTTCATTGCATAATGAATTATGTCTACAACAACAAAGTGTACACACTCAAGGCTGACCTTAACCCAAACAGTTGTTTGAAATTTTAGAAAATCAAGGAAAATCCTTTGAAAATATTAACACCAACTACATAAGTAGAAATTGTGCAATAGAAATACAAAGAAAAAAATATTGAGAAAATATTGAAGCTATTAGAAGATGGTTAGGGTTCCTTAGATTTTGAACAAACATTCATGGGAGAATACAAGATCATAAACAAAGACTCTAAAATGGAAAAAGAAAAGTTGTCATGTCAACACAAAATTCAGAAGACCCTTCAAAAGCATACACCTCAACCACTTTAGAAGAAGAAAAAAATTATACAACAACCTTTGATGAAGCTAACTATGAACAACCACTAAATCCAAAAGAAATGAAAAAGCTTTATGAAAGAGGTTATGAGCTTATGAAACAACTTGGATATAGTGGAAAAGGATGTGGTGCTAGAGAACAAGAAATTTTTGTTCCTATATAGCCTAACATGCAAGAAAAGAATAATAGTCTTGGCTATTGTCCTTTGAAAGAAACAAGCAAGCCTTCACTTAATATCAACACTCTTACAAATGATTCTTCTAAACCAACTTTAACATTAGTTCATCCTGAACATATAGACACTAATTCTCTTGATTATTATCCTTTTAAAGAAGAAAAAGAAACAATGAAATCCTTGCTTAATGTTAATGTCATCATGCAAAACACTTATGATTCATATTTGATAAATTTTACACCCTCTTGTAAAGGAGAGTACAAAATATCACAATCTAAAGAGTCTTGTGTAAGTATGACACCTAATACTAAGCAAGAGACATCTTAGTCACAAAATAAATGAACATCTTCTACTATTGATCAAGAGAGTATCTTGTCGAGACTCCTCCAGGATCATTTGATATCTCTCCCTAAAAACATGAAAGAAATTTTACTACAAGAATTCATTTTGTGCATATCATAGAGTTCATGGTCATTTTACTAATGAATGTAAGGATTTAAGTGATAGAATTCAACATCTTAAGGAGTGTGGTACTCTTATGTTGGGGAAACTAATTCCTCTAATAAATACTAATTTTCAATCTAGCATGTTTCTCATTAATTATCTCGGCTCATCCTTGTCCTACACTAAGTGGGGGAAATGGGTTAGGTAGCCTTGTCCTTGTATGTCACTTGTCGTTGTCTCTTTTCGCTGGTTGACCATCTTTCATGTACATATAAGAGCAAGCTTGGCATGTGGATGACATGCCTTAATTTGTCTCACATTTGACATACTTATTCATGTCATAGCTTATTGGAAACATATGACTTGGCATAGGGATTTTTGAATAAGTTCGCATGTCTTCTTCCATAGCTTTAAAGAAATTGTTCATAGTAATGGTGTTAACAACCAGATTAAAGTGGGGCATACATCGATACTCATGTTTCACTGTGTGACTTTCTTTATTATTGTGATATGTCCTTCTCGTGGTGGTGTCATTGGATTTGATTCCATTTGAGAGCGTGACATTTCATTGACTTGGCCTCTCTTGGAGACATTAGGCACAATGTTCCCTAAGAAGATACATTACATGAACTAAGAAAAATCCCTTTGAACATATCTTACACTATTTTATAGAATTTACAATTTTGGTTATATGGCCACCTTGCATAACACACTTTTCTTGCTTGTGGTGCCATCTTGTTTTTTCATGAGTTCCAAGAATACAAAGCTTTTCTTGCCTCATGAAGCTCAAAGTTCATTTTTATGTGGTGCCTTATCAAAGTTATGAAGAGGTATAACTTTGGTATGGTTGGACAGGAAGTTGATTTGAGGTATAACTTTCCCATAGCCACTTGCATGTGTGTTAGTGCATCTCGGCCATGTGTGTATGTGTCTCACCTCTTTGGATACTTAGTCAGTGGATAGCCCAATGTTTTGTTTCCTTAGAGTGCACATGCATTTTTAGACAAACAACTTAGATCTGATCCACATTGTGTTGGATGAACAATCGAGGCTTGATCCACATATTTTTATTTTTACTTGTTTTTTTTCTTTATCATTGACATTTCATGTTTGTGTATCTTGATACACCTTGTGTGTTTCCTTTTGTTCTTATGTCAGCTTGACATAGGATCTTGGATCCTGGGGGCTTTACCACCTCCTCAAGCTCTGTTATCCTAGACCATCCACATTGGTATGATTGGACCCCTCTTGAATGTCTACTTTAGTGTGAGCTTGAAGCAAGTTCATCCTCTTACTAAAGTGGAGGCTAAATGTAGTGTAGAAAAATATCACCGTTTACATTTTTACACTTAATTTGGGAATAATTAATGTTAAAATGTTTTCTTGATCTAGTGTTGTAATGTGTTGTACATATTCAAATTGGATTTAGGGCCCCTCTAAGCTAAACAAGCCTAACTTTTCCCTAAATTGGTGTTGTAAAGTGTATTCATTTACACCTTCACATTAAATTTAGGACCCTTTGACCTAATGTTGTCTTAATCTAGTGTTGTAATGTGTTGTACACATTCACATTGGATTTAGGGGCTTTTAAAGCTAAATAGACCTAATTTTGCATTAATTTAATATTGTAAAGTGTATTTAATCACACTTTCACATTGAGTTTTGGGCCCTCTTGCATTTATGACCTTTATATCATCATTAATAGGCTCCTAAGACCCTATATTGGTAACTTGGGTGCATTACCTATATAAACAAGGTCTCAAATCATTATTTCATTAAGCCTTCATGATATCAAGTCAAGCAATCAAGAGTTAAGAATTCCAAGACTTCACAAGAGTGTCAAGAGAGTTTACAAGATCAGTTCTAAGGAATTCAAGACTATATTTATTCATTAATTGTTGCATCAATTCAAGAACCATCGTCATATCAAGATCATAAGGCATAAAACATGTTGTTGATCTAGTGTTGTGATGTGGAATTGAAGATCCAAGATCAAGCATTGTTCCACATTTATTCTCAAGATCAAGGTCTACATTCTACATGGGCACTTGATGTTAGATTGTTGTTTAATGTTACAAGACATCACTCAAGGTATCATCATTCATGTTTCTTGTTTCATGTTCCATGCTTCATGGTTCATGTCCTTTTTTCATTGTTTCATCATTTGGTTCAATTACCTAAATAGGGTTTGACCAGTGCAAACCACTATTTAATAACAATGAACAAGTTTTTCTTCTCCTAACATGTATGATTGTAGATCTAGGTGTCTTGGAGCATGAAGGATCTTTGAAGACTAGGTTATAGCTTGAAGGAAGTTGTTGGAGTTTTATTCTCATTTGCAAGATCTTGCAAAGTCTTCTATAGGTCCAAAATTAGGGTTTTAGATCTAAAAACAAAGTGGAGTAGAAAGAGTAGAGATTGGAGGGTGATCCCACAATAGTGGTTTACAATTTTTGGCCAAACTGGACATTGAAATTATTATTTTTAACTGAATCTTCACATTCGGGAACCTAGAGCGGCTAAACCATGAAGAATTTGAAGATGATGAAAACTAGAATCTCATCAAATTTTGTTTGTAGATTCTTAAAATATTTTTTTCAAAATTTTTGGAATCAGATCATACTTCTTTTTCCATCTCCCACGAAAACTAGTTTTTTTCAAAAAACAACATTTTTCAAAAGTGACGCACACCGTATAACGCATAACATTTTTTCCATGAAGGATAAAATTATGATTCTTTTGAATTTAGATTCGTAACTCTGATATCTAGTGCTTCCACTTTGTTAGACATCTTTTTATTGAATATTTTTTCTTTAATAAAGTTTCAAAGTCAAACCAATTACAATTCAGACATAGCGTGATAGTATAATGCATAACTTTTTTTGTATATATCAAAATTCAATTTTCTTTTGTTGGATCAGGGACTTCAATATCTAGTGCACTCATATTTTTTTATTTTATTTTTTTGGTAATCTTCTATTTTTCCACATGTGCAGAACAAAGTCCTTCATTTTTGATGAAAAACCTATGTTTAATAAAACTAGAAAAACAAATACATAATAAAACCAAAATATATTAAAATTATATTCTTTGGATAGCTCGTTTCGAGGACTACCTGATTCCAATTGGGTTTGTGAAGATTCCTCCATTTTCACCCTCAACCCAAGCTCCAAAGTGCCAAAATTCAATTTTTTTTTGTGTCTTAGGGGGGGGATGAGGAATAAGGGGGGTTCAAGCGAACCCCTAGGGGTTCGTTCAAACCAGGGTTCATTCGAACCCCCCTTTTATAAGGGGTTTTGTTGGCTTTTTTGGCAGGAAAGCATTAAAATGGTTCACCTGAACCCAGGTTCCAGTGAACCCCTAATGGGTTTGGTCAAACCAATAGGTTCGTATGAATCCCTAAAATCAACGTGTTTTCCAAGAATTCATTTTTTTTGAGTTTTCCACTTCAATTGTAAACCACTATTGTGGCTTCACCCTGGAGAGAAGAATTAGGTCATAACCATCTGAAAACGAATATTGGGGCTAATACACCACCTTGGGAATATGAGTCCCAATACTTCAATTTTCATAGTTTCGAGATATTCAGATCAGACGCTAAACCATGAAGAATTTAAAGATGATGCAAACTAGAGTCTCATCACATTTTGTTTGTATATTCTTAAAATATATTTTTTAAAATATTTGGAATCAGATCATACTTCTTTTACCATCTCCCATGAAAACTAGTTTTTTTCAAAAAACAACATTTTTCAAAAGTGACGCACACCATATAATGCATAACATTTTTTCCATGAAGGATAAAATTCTGATTCTTTTGAATTTAGATTTGTAACTCTGATATCTAGTGCTTCCACTTGGTTAGACATCTTTTTATTGAATATTTTTTCTTTAATAAAGTTTCGAAGTCAAACCAATTACAATTCAGACATAGCGCGATAGTATAACGCATAACTTTTTTTGTATGTATCGAAATTCATTTTTTTTGTTGGATCAGGGACTTCAATATCTAGTGCACTCATATTTTTTAAGTTTTTTTGGTAATCTTCTATTTTTCCACATGTGCAGAAAAAGACCTTCATTTTCGATGAAAAACCTATGTTTAATGAAACTAAAAAGCAAATACATAATAAAACCAAAATATATTAAAATTATATTCTTTGGATAACTCGTTTCGAGGACTACTTGATTCCAATTGGGTTTGTGAAGATTCCTCCATTTTCACCCTCAACCCGAGCTCTGAAGTGCCAAAATTCAAAAAAAAATTGTGTCTTAGGAGGGGGATGAGGAATAAGGGGGGTTCACATTCGTTCTAACCAGGGTTCATTCGAACCCCCCTTTTATAAGGGGTTTTGTTGGCTTTTTTGGCAGGAAAGCATTAAAAGGGTTTGCTTGAACCTAGGTTCTAGTGAACCCCTAATGGGTTTGGTCAAACCAATAGGTTTGTACGAATCCCTAAAATCAATTTGTTTTCCAAGAATTCATTTTTTTTGAGTTTTCCTTCCTCACTTCAATTGTAAACCACTATTGTGGCTTCACCCTGGAGAGAAGAATTAGGTCATAACCATTTGAAAACGAATATTGGGGCTAATACACCACCTTGGGAATATGAGTCCCAATACTTCAATTTTGATGGTTTCGAGATATTCAGATCAGACGTTGTCAAATTCTAGTTTTGGTATAGAAAACCTAGTCTAGAACTAAATCACCTAGACTAGCCTATTATTCCCACTCAACATTAAAATAAGCATTTCTAGTATTTATAGTCCTCATTAAAACCTCTATAGGTTTCCAGGTTCTCCCTTGTGCTTTTCTAGTTTGTTGTTTTGATTTATATGTACTTCTAGGTCATTCATTCAAGTTTCAAGCATTACTAAGTTTGAACATTAGAGCTCTCATTCCATTAGTCTTTCCAACCCTTAGCTTGGTTGTGAACCCCTCTTTAGCCATTAATCATACCCTAGGAAAACCCTACTGTAGGATATCTTTCTCCTTTACATACTTTCAATTGAGATCTTTAAGGTTTTCCTTGAATGAATGAGAGTGAAGAAGATTGTTGTTCTATGTCCTAAACCCTAGTGATGACAATTTTCCTTCTTTCAATAATACGAGAAAAAATTTAGAATGTCTTATTATGAGATAAATTTATTACTAAAGTTGTAATAGATATGAAAAATATTTTATGATATTAAGAAATTTATATATAGTAGAAATTTATATTTATATAAAGTTTAATTTTATTTTTTAAGCAAAAGTGGCAAGCCACTGTATTTTATTATATATATAAATAAAGATTACGAAAACCTGGTTCAATTAGCATACCAGTAGGAAAGAACTAGGAAGAAAACCTTCAGTTGGAGCTCGATTAAATATAAAAATTTCTTACAAAGACTCCAGCCACCCCGAGAAGTATTAAGTTTAGGACAAAATTGATCTTTTGATATCATTACATGACAAACCCAACCAAAATAGCTTCACATTTTGTATGTACTACTAACTATGAGCAAAAGGATTTCATACAAGATTTCTTAACTACTCCTATTTCCTAAATTTACTAAATTCTCTCTCTGACCTTCCACAACAATCATTTGAACATGGCTTCTAGCTTGAGCTTGGGAATTAACTGTAATATTAATATTTGGAACCTGCACATTAATCCTATTATCTTTACAATTTGGCATGGGAGGCATCTGCTGCAAATCTTGGGAAAACTCATGAGAAAGGAGAAATGATAGAGCATGGTATTTTCTTTTAAAATTGTTTATTTCCTCCTCAAAATTGAAATGAAACTTTCCCAAAGCTTGGTATAGGTAGGTTGACAATCCCTTTAGCAAAAAAAGCTTAAAGGCTTCATAAGTATCAATATACCTCTACTTGTGGTAGAGGTAGTGTCTAGGAAAAAGGCCTTTGATAAAACCTTCACCATGAGTGAATTTGTATCCTTGAACACTCTGCAACAAACCATTATTCTGCAAATATTATGTCTTGACAATTTTTTTAGCAATATGCTACAGGGAATTGAAATTTTGAAGCAAATCCATCGAATTAGATACAAGGATGGAGAGGAGATTTGCAGTCAATATTATTTGCTACCACCTAGTATGTAAAATTTCATCTTCTATCATAGTCTTGATGTAATTAAATACTGTCATGCATTTTACCTTGAATAACTACTACAATTGTTCATCTTTGATGCAGTTTGAGAACAGTAGCTCCCACAGATGAATCTCTACTGCCATCCTGTAGTTCCTAGGATAAAACTATGAATTGTTCAAAAGCAACCCATGTCGGCCATTTTGTTCCATGATCTAAACAAGGACTCAAGAGATTTAGTTTCACTCCCAGAAACCAAAACCATATATAAAGTTTAATTAAATTATATCAAATGATATACAAATTTAACATCTTATTGTCAATTATTTTACTTTTATTTTATTATTATTTTTAAATAAATATTTATAACCATTTACTTTTCTATCCATTATAATGATATGATTTTGGTTTATTCTCAAATCACACAAATATCACTTTTATTTATTCTTCATAAAGATCTTCAAAGTGATATTGTGAGAACATAAACAATACTCTCAAGACATTTTCTATACAAGCCTCTTGTGAAGGTAATAAAATGAGTGAATTAGGAATGGAAAGACAAGAAATATTATAGATAAATAAGACAACATTGGAATATAATCTCTGAAAGAGAATTTTCTTCAAACCCAATGCCATTCATTATGAAATGAATATTGTAAAAAAATAGCATTAAATTAGTTGTTTTGTTGTATCACACTCCTTATATTTATGCATTTACATTAAAAAATATACATGCATCAAACTAAGGAGATGCATTTTCTTTAACAATAACAAATATTGAGGAGGGAATTGTCCAACTACATAGTTGTACATGTGTAGAAAATCTTATCAATTCTTTTATTATATATTTTCATATTGTCACTTTTTGTTTATCATTTTAATTTTGCTTTCATTTACTTTTTTAATGCACATTTTAATTGAAAAACATAATTAAGGACAACAAAATTTCTAATTTTCAAACATCATTATAACTATAATGTGATACATGCACATGGAAGAAATTGGCATTTGTAATGAAATTTAATGCTAATGGAATCTAGAATATATGAACATGTTCTTAGGAAGGTAAGGGTAAAAAAATAAGATGGTTTTGTGAATGATGTTATTTTCATGTGATACACCTTAGGGTGATCCCATAATAGTGGTTTACAAATTTTGGTCAAACTGGACACTGAAATTATTATTTTTAACTAAATCTTCACATTCGGGCACCTATAGCGGCCAAACTGTGAGGAATTTGAAGATGGTGCAAACTAGAGTCTCATCAAATTTTGTCTGTAGATTCTAAAAATATTTTTTTCAAAATTTTGGAAATCAAATTGCACTTCTTTTTCCATCTCCCACGAAAATAGATTTTTTTCAGAAAACATTTTTAAAAGTGGCCTTATAAGATGACCTCTAATATCTAGTGCTTCCATGATAGTTTTTTATTGAATATTTTTCCTTAATCAGAAAGTCAAAGGGAGAGTATAAGTCAAAATTTTATTTTATTCTTTTGTTGGATCAATTCAATATCTGGTGCACTATTTTTATTTTGTTTTGATAATCTTCTATTTTTCCACATGTGAAGAACAAAGAAATTCATTTTCATGAAAACCTATGTTTAAAAAACTTAAAAACAAATACATAACAACAAAACATATTAAAATTATATTCATTGATAGATTTTTGAGGAATACCATAATCATTTGAAATAAATTTTAAATGAATTCATTTGATCCCCCAAAATCTAAATCAAAAGTGATTTTTTATCAGCATTTTGATAGGTGTAAAGGAGATAATTTATAGGTATGGTTTAAAACTAGCGAGGTTCTATCCAAGGGGTTTGATCTAAGGTGATTTGATCAAACCCTCTTCAATTGGAATCCTTAAAATGGAACTTTTTAAGGCTTAAATCATTATATTTTCTAAAAATATGTGATTTCAGCTAAAATTTGTTCCTCTCAGGAATTGTAAACCACTATTATGATAGCACCCCTTATCTAATAGAATTTTTTATGTCAAATGTGTTGACACAAACATAGACATAAAATATTGATAAGTCATCACCTTAAAGATGACCTATTCTATCATGGACTAGATGGGAGAGAGAAGGGAAATACCCTTTATAGGTAGTGAGAAGACAACATTAAATAAGGAATATTAATCCATGAAATTGTATAATTAAAGATAAATCAATTATTAATATATTCATTAATATTTACTAATCCTTTAATTTGAAGCATCAATGTAAGATACAATATAATTATCGTTTCCTTAATTTTCTTCATTGACAATTAAAACATAATCAAATTGATAAATATAATCACTCTATTGAGATTATGTGAATGAAACATGTAATAATTTATAATTTCATACATGTGTACATATAACATAATTAACCTTCTTAGTGAAAGAATATAAAAAAATTACATTAATCTCACATTGTTTATTCTTTACCTATATTCACTGTTGTTAGTTTACTTATGGTGATTGTTATTATATGATTTAAGTAAGGGAATGATAGATATCATAAATAACCTTTATAATTTATTTCATATTGCTATTTTTTACTATAATCCTTGATAATAGACATATAAGCATCATTAAGTTTAAACTTTCAATGACGACATGAGGTAATGTATTGCTAAAATAAAAAATCACTAAAAATATACCTTTTAACACTACAACTAACTCATTAGATGATATTAAAATTACTCCTTCCAAATACAAGAATAGAACTAAAGAATATTTAAACATGCAAAACTAACACTCGATCTATTGTGCATTACTCATTCATTTTATTTTATGATACTTTAATTGATCTACTAGATATACCATGAATTAACCATTCATTGTAGTGATCAACTATGAATTGTGTCCTCATATTGCATAAGTATGAAAATATAAATGTGTATGTCAATGTGATCATGTTTGAACTAGCTAATTTGAATGTGTAATTTTCTTTATCACTAAAATTTAAACAAAAAACCTTTTAAATTTAAAACTAGGGACACCTATTATAATAATTCATCAACTATTATATTTTTTTTAGACTTCATTCCTTAATTATATAGCTCAAAGGATCACCTCCAATCAAGAGAAAAATAATGGAATTTATATGGAGGAAAAAGAGATAATTGATCAAAAGAATATAAAACATTATGAATGTGCAATCTAATAATTTTGAATTGATAAAATAATTAATCCTTACAACAGGAAAAAGTAACCCTAGACAAAACTTTAGGTTAGAATAAAAATAGATAATGACATGTTTTCCAATCCTATGTCTTGAGACAAGTGAGAAATGGGGCCTATTTAATTAAAAAATTAATTAGGTAAATACCTTAAGATAAAAAACATGACCTATGTAATTTTAAGTAGCTAACATGAAAAGAAAGGTACATATGTAATTAAATAAAACATCTAACACAACCCTTAATAGTAACTTAGAAACAAGATAAAACATCTAATAACAAATGCTTAAAAAATTAGATATGGGTCTCAATAAATAAGCATGATTAGGTACCTATGTAAAAATGAAATATATCTCTCACAAATAGAAAATAATGCAAAAATTTTATGAAAAAAACTCCCCTCCAAAAGAGATAAAGAAATATGAAGAAATGAGGAGCCTCCAAAACAATGTCCTAGAAAGAGTAGGAACATAGAGAACACCACTAAAGCATGAAAACTCTATTGAAAATTGTATAAAAATAATTGTTATAGTGTTGAAACTAAATAACCTCCTTTGAAATCAAGATGAATGCCAAGTTAAAGAAATATAAAAAATTTACATAAGTGACCCAAATGACATAACTAAAAAATTGATCAAAAAGGGAAAAAAGGATATAATTTGATAGTCAAAGATCTAATGGTACATTAATATACATGAGTGACTACAAAATACTACTCAAGTGCAAACTTTACTATAAGTCAAAAATATAAAGATAAATAGTTTGAAAAAATTGATCAACTAAGGATGGAAGGCTTGTTGCACAGATGGTTGTTATTACACCAAAAGATCAACCTATTAATGCCTAGTACAACTACCAATGTTAATAAATCCATGGGAGATGGTTAAGCCATGTCACTAACCTAAGTGCTATGCTACACAACACAAGGAAACCAAGGGTGCACACCTTATAATAATCTCCCCCCAAACATAAGAAAGGGGTTCAAACCCATGACCCAAGATCTGATACCAATTGTTGCGTAGATGGTTGTCGTTGAACCAAAAGATCAATCTATTAATTCTTGATACAACTTCCATAGTTAATGAATCTATAGGAGGCGGTTAAGCCATGTCATAAACCCAAGCACTGCATAACACTAGGAGACCAAGTGTGCACACCTTGCAACAAGGTTTTCTACAGAAAATAGGAATGCAAGAATGTATATATGGTATTTGTTTCATCTCATTAAAATACATGAATAATTAGCCACTGCATACACCCAGTACATAGGAATAAAATCTAGATATATAGCTCACTCCAAATAAAAATCAAGGAAGCATTATCACCAAGAGTATGAAACCCATCATAATGCTAATAAAGGAGAGGTATGACATGTCCACTAAATTTGTGTGTCACAATATAGTGCATTAAGTTTAAGAAACATTAGGAAAAAATATACAAGATAGTACCTACAACTAAAAAACATGTGCATAAGAAGACATACATGGGTGAAGCTAGAAAAGGTTGTGTTTGTAAATAATAATTTATGCAAAAACTACCCATACCAGTAATTTATAAATTAGTGTGGATACAAAAAAGACACAAAATGATTTACAATATCCTCATAAATCATGCATAATGGTGGTACTTTATCCTAGTGTATGCATAAATTAAAAAAGTGCATTAAGTAGATGATAACAATACCTAGAAAGGAATACATACTATAAATACATATAGAATAGATCAAATGAAGGGATATCATGCAAATGAAAACTTTCCAGCTTCTAAAATATCTAAGTAATAAAAAAAAATGTGAAACAACAATAAACCTAAAAAATTACCTATGGTAGATTTTGGATTAAGTGCATGGATAGCTATAAGGATCTCTAAAATAAATTTCCAACAATACAAGCATTGCCCAAAATGGAGATCAAGGCCAAAATTTATGATCTTGGGAGCCAAAAATAGAGATCTACCTTTGAAAATAGATAGAATTTACCAACATAAAATATATGAGAAATATATGTATACCACTACAAAGTACTCAAAACCAACCTTTTTGATGATATTTCTTTTTCCAAATTTTGACAATGTATGGCCAAGTTATGTAAAAAACATAACTCCTTTATATAAATTTAGGGTATGACAGTGCATGCTAACATCATGTCAATGTCAACAAATAGGTAATGATAATATACCCTCCATTTCTAGAATATTAAACACACAAAAATAAATCCACTATCATGTATAAAAAACTCATTAAAATCTATATAAAACTATTCAATAAATTGAAAAATTATTGATGTTGTCTCAAAAACACTATATTACTAGAAAAAACAAAAAAATCCTAAGAAGCTACAATCAATTCAAAAGATGACTTGAAAGAAATTTAAAATTGTCGATGTGGTTGAAAAAACATAGCACACCTAGAAACCACTAAAGAAATTAATCAAAACAACCATAAATTTAAGAAAACTAATAATTTTCACAAATCTAAAAATCATTTGGAAATATGAAAAATCAATGTAAAATAAATCACTCAAAAACAACACCACTTGTGAAAACCCTATCCACAAAAATGATTTATAAACACTATTTTTTTTCACAATAATAGATGTGAATATACCATAAGAAACAATTATTTACACTCATTTTAGAATTCAAATAGGTGATTACAACAATGTCAAGAATCATTCCAAAAGTAACTCCATGAATCTTGAGAATTATATCCAAGACCTTATTGACCAAGGTGACATTAAAAGACAGGGGGTGAAATCCTCATCACCAAATGATAAATTGGAAATATACCAAGAGTCATTTCCCAAACATTATAAAGGTACTTCCACCATATCCACTCCCCTAAATCAACATAATAACCAAGGGTACCAAACTAAAAATTTTAGTTCGAATAATATCTCTTTCAATTATGATATTTTTTTGAGTGTATCAGTCAAGTACTATTACAAGTTATCATGGTAAAAATCAAACCCAAAGACTTTAAGTGCACCATCACCACTATGTGTGGTAGAGTCACCATCATTGGGTCATTCCATTCATCCTCTCAAAGAACTCAATATAGCCTCTTAGACCGTCTTGGGAAGACAAGTATGCATTGATATTTTCTTCAAGATTCTCAAAACATCCCATATCCATATAGACAATATTGAGAAATTTTGACAATGTATGGCCAAGTTATGTAAAAAAAATAACTCCTTTATATAAATTTAGGGTATGACAGTGCATGCTAACATCATGTCAATGTCAACAAATAGGTAATGATAATATACCCTCCATTTTTAGAATATTATACACACAAAAATAAATCCACTATCATGTATAAAAAACTCATTAAAATCTATATAAAAATATTCAATAAATTGAAAAATTATTGATGTTGTCTCAAAAAAACACTATATTACTATAAAAAACAAAAAAATCCTAAGAAGCTACCATCAATTCAAAAAATGACTTGAAAGAAATTTAAAATTGTCGATGTGGTTGAAAAAACATAGCACACCTAGAAACCACTAAATAAATTAATCAAAACACCCATAAATTTAAGAAAACTAATGGTTTTCACAAATCTAAAAATCATTTGGAAATATGAAAAATCAATGTAAAATAAATCACTCAAAAACAAAACCACTCATGAAAACCCTATCCACAAAAATGATTTATAAACACTATTTTTTTCACAATAATAGATGTGAATATACCATAAGAAACAATTATTTACACTCATTTTAGAAATTAGATAGGTGATTACAACAATGTCAAGAATCATTCCAAAAGTAACTCCATGAATCTTGAGAATTATATCCAAGACCTTATTGACCAAGGTGACATTAAAAGATAGGGGGTGAAATCCTCATCACCAAATGATAAATTGGAAATATACCAAGAGTCATTTCCCAAACATTATAAAGGTACTTCCACCATATCCACTCCCCTAAATCAACCTAATAACCAAGGGTACCAAACTAAAAATTTTAGTTTGAATAATATCTCTTTCAATTATGATATTTTTTCGAGTGTATCAGTCAAGTACTATTACAAGTTATCATGTAAAAATAAAACCCAAAGACTTTAAGTGCACCATCACCACTATGTGTGGTAGAGTCACCATCATTGGGTCATTCCATTCATCCTCTCAAAGAACTCAATATAGCCTCTTAGACCATCTTGGGAAGACAAGTATGCATTGATATTTTCTTCAAGATTCTCAAAACATCCCATATCCATATAGACAATATTGAGAAATCCTTGTAGGAATCACTAGTCCTCAAAAAAGATTGATCATACCCAATTCCAAGTAGGCATGGGTCACTTATCTTCCACATATCAAATTTCCTTTAGTTAAAATGATATGCCACCTTTGGATCCATCCCATAGAAAATCCCTCTATATTGAATTCTTTATATCCAAACATAAGTTCAAGTAAGTATTGTTAGATAATGGTTCTTTCTTGAACTTATACACATTAATATTTATAAAATAAGTGGGATATTAAACATTATGTTTAGAGTCACAAGTCATCAACATTAAAGGTATGAAAATGTAGAAAGGGATTTAGAAGGCACAATTTATTTTCCTATTAAAGTGATCCCAAAATTTTAGTATACAACATGTCATATGACTGACCCTGACCTTTTGTATATCCTCATTCTTGGTCATCCATGCCTACATTTCATGCAAGTCATACTATCTACATATCAACAATCCCTTAATTTTCCTATTAATGGCATTAAGTTCAACATACATGTGGATCCACATCTTTTTTAGTGTTGTCAATCATTGGAAGATAAGTATAATAATTATCACCATTTCACAAATACCCATGTTCAACATTCAAACATAACATCATCTCTAACAGCATCCTACATCAACCCAAATACACTCTCATATTTACCCACTCCATCCATTACACATAACCCCACTGATCCTAAGGTCAATATTGTTGGTAAATGTTATGGAGAGTATACATTGAATGGAGCTTTGCATGTATTTACTATGTTCCCTTCTCCATATTACTATGTCATGCCCCCTAAACAAAAATATTCAAGTGTTTCGAACATTAGAACACATGGATCCATTGCATCCCACTCACATAGAATTCTTGATTAAGAACATATTGAAGTAGATATTAATCAATGGCTATACAAGAATGATAGATAATTTGATGATACCCATCTTGAGTATTTTCAAAAGACATTCCCTATTCCCTTTCATATAAGGAAATCTATGCATTATAAAGGTAAAATGTTTTGTTTTAAGGACCAAGTAATTCTAAATTAGATATCTCCTCCTACTAATAAGGAAAATCAAGGATTTTTTTAGAAATCATCCCTTATATACTCTATAATATTGTAAAATACTTCTTATGAAATTGAAGTAACATCCTATGATGTGGATGATATCACTAATGGAGTTATGATAGCCTCCTTAGATGATTTGGAAATATCCTAATTAATCATTGACAATGCCATATTAATTATTGATCATCCACTTCATTACCCTACACTTGCCAATTGGGATAAAAAAGGCTCACCACCATGAGATGGATTTGAGAATGATGAAGCCCTTTTGTAATTTTTGGATCTAAGTGAAGAAATCCCTCATAATGCTTACAAGTCAACTTAATAAAGGTTCCTACACTAGGAAAGAGGAATCCCTTACTAACAAAAGTAAAAATAAAAGTAAAATCAAAGGATCCCCTGGTGAAATTTTTTTTTAGGCACTTTCCAATTTAAAAAAATCAAAACAAAGGGCATATCATCTAGTGAAAACCTCCTTGAGGTTCCAAAAAATGAGAAAAATATATATTCTCCTTATTAGTATGCAAATACAAATAGGTAAAAATATTGATTAAAGAGAATAATGGCATCAACTTGGGTATTCCATCAGAAAGAAAAAAACACCAATATAGCTACTAGCTTATCTAGTGAAAAATGGAAATTATTCTTGGATATCTTGAGAAAAGAACCTAATTTTTTTTATGGCCCTATGTCACTATTCATTATTTAGAGCCATCATTGGTGGTGTAGTGTTGAAAATTGCCATCCATGACAATTTCACACTAGGTTTTTCTCCCCTATGTTCTATTGCAAGAATGGAAAGATTGAAGGTTTTGTCATTGATGTCAACTAATCAACTAGTTATTAACTAGTTGTTGTTGGTTGTATATGTCAAGGATATTGAGAAAATTGTAATGAAGATATGTTGCGGGTGTTGAGTGGTTGCTTCAAGTTTTGTTCAGGATTTACTCCTATGTTTGTGTGGTTTCGACATGTTATTCATGGTTGTTAGAAGATTCTATATCCATATTTTTGGTTGTTAATTTGTTGTACAGTGCAGTTGTGTTCACCAATTGTGAATTGTGGTTTATCAATGTTTCTGGTTGAGGTTCAAGAGAAATGTTACTAGTCTAGATTTCTCTTTGATGAAGTCTTATGACTTGCAATTCTAAAGTTGAGTTACCCTGATTGTGTAGAAGATAATTTTGGCATTTGAAAAGTTTGTGCTTAAAGGTTCTATGTGTTTTACACTGGTTTGGTTGACCTTGTGTGAAATACTACTTTCAAGGTTGATGAAGCATGTTGGATCTATTTGGGTCCCTATGAAGCATGTGTTTAGGTCACCCTCATTCTATTTCCACCCTAGAATGTTTTGAAACCTACCTAATTTGAATTTGGATTTGGATGGGCGACTTTGGATATGTTTCAAAGTTGAAGATGGTATAAATGCAAGATAAGTTAAGTGATAGAAAATATACAAGAGTGAAGAAGAAGAGCAATAAGAGAAAATAGAAAGTGCAGTTTTTTGCAACATTGATTATATTCAGTAAGAGTGTGTGTTGCAAGTTCGGAAGATCAATGTGAAGTTTAATGTTGAGTTTCTACATCCAATGAGCAGAAGGTGAACTCTATCATTCATGCAAGCTAATCAAGTGATTGTGGTGGAATCATTTGTTGCATTGGGATTTTAGTCTCTCTATAACAAGTATTATTTGTCTTCTTTGTATCTCTATGGTAGTGAGCCCTTCCATTTGTTAGCCCTATTGGATAGTGAGTCCTTGTTTCAGGCAGTGAACCTTATTTCAGGCAGTGAGCCTTTTGTAATCAGTTTTTATATTCTTTATAGTGTGAGTTAATCCTCACCATGGATTTTCTCTCATTGGGTTTTCCATGTAAATTAGGTGTTATTGTGTTCATGTGTTGGATTTTAGTTTCTACATTAGTATTTGATGACTAATCATTTAAATATTATTAAGTATTAGTTCAGGTGATTGAATTAAAGGTTTAATTCTGTGACAACTGATTCACCCCACGCCTCTTATTTTTCCTATTCAACATGTTCTTGGACATAATTATGCATGAATTACCCATTCTTTGCAATATTTTTACCTCATCTAAAGATGCAAGAAATAAACTCAAGAAAGAAGATATAAAAATAAAATAAAACACTAAGATTGGGCTCAAGATGAAACTCAAACTTGTAAATAAGATACCAAAATATTACCTCTTTTGAGGTTGATGAGTTTGTTTTCCCTTTTATATGGCTTGATATGTGTGCTCTATATTGATTTCGGCAGCACAACAGATTGTTCTAGCTTGATTTGGTCACAAAATGGATGCAAGATTGCTATGGTTGCAAGGATTTGGCTATGGAGATTGAAAGATTGGGATGAATGCGATAGAATGTGGTAGTATATGGTTAGAATGGTTGAGAATGGTTGTATGAGTTAGAATTTGGTAGTATATGGTTAGAATGGTTGAGAATGGTTGTATGAGTTAGAATGTGGTAGTATATGATTATAATGGTTGAGAATGCAAAAATGGCTGTGTTAGCCATTTAGAAAGGGAGATGGAAATGGATGGTAGAGACCAAAAGAGGGAAGAAGATCAAGGGTTGAGATCAAGAGTTGACCAAAGGAATTAAAAAAATATTTTTAATGTGTATGGGAATGATAAAAGGAATTAAAAAAATCCTTAGAAACCAAGTTGGATGAATAAATGGAATTGAAAATTCCATTAGGAAGTACATGGGGATTTTAAATGCATTTAAAAATTACATGAGAGGTATTGTGAGAATAAAATGGAATTAAAAATTCCATTGGGATGTGGATAGAATAAAGTGGAATTAAAAATTTCATTGAGGGTTGACCATGGATTAGACCAAGCTAATTAATGGATGGTTAGAGGAGGGTTAGGTGGCTAAGAGAGATTAGGAGCCAACTTGAAAAATTTGGAGGATCTGACAAATCCTAATCATGGATTAGGAATGTGCACATCCCTAATGATGTGATTAGGAGGTGGATTAAGATTAGAAGTGGATTATGGAGGATGATACATGAGGGTATTAAATAAATAGATTATTTATTTATTTTTTTGAGGAAAAGGATAAGGGGAAAAGTATTTAATTATTTAATTAAATACCTTAGGGATTTAGAGGAGTTTATGGGGTATAATATAGATAAGAGGATATTTATATTAAAAGAGGTAAATTTGACCAAACATAAGTGGTCAAATTTAGATGTCTACATTTTTCCCCTCTTTGACATGGTGTTATGAAGTAGCATAATTTCAAACAAGATTAAGACATAGCACTAGGAAGAAGATGGTTAGATTAGAAAAGTTGCCCTAGACATTCAAATGAGAGTCTAGGAAAAAATAAGATGGGGGTGAAGTTGAAAATTAGGGATTGAGGGTGCTCCCTCGAGAGGACATGCAGGTTCAAGAGAACACGGGTGTGCTCTTGAAATGGATGAGATGATGCAAGGGTGGATGGGGAAGATGATGAAAAATGATGGATAAGAGAGGATGATAACTAATAGGAAACTAGGAAGAGAATATGTGAAGAGAGAAAGCACAAATGGATTCAAGGACAAATATGATGTTGCCTCGGTCAAGCTACAAGCCAAGATGGATTGATGATGGATGAAGTGTTGTTGATGAGGGAAGGATACATCCCATAAAAATGAAAAAGGATAGGGTAGGATACTTCCCAATGATGGTGATGATATTGTTGTTGAGGAGGGAAGGATACATCCCAAAACAACACAAAGGGATAGGGAAGGATACATCCCAAAACACACACAAAACGATAGGGAAGGATGCATCTCGATGATGATGATGATGATTGGATCTAGGCTTGTAGCAAGGCTAGGAACAAGAAAAAATATGTGATTAGATGATTTGTGCTAGATTGAATGGATGAGGGTGGGATTGAGATGTGAGATTGCTGAAATGAATGAAGATGATGGAGGAAAAGATGCTTAGAATAACAAATCTATATTACCCTAAGAAGATTGAAGAGATGATCAAATGATGAATATGGAGGAAGTGGAGGGATGAATAGACGAGGAGTGATATAGGATACATAGATGAGAAGGAGTGATAAAGGATGAATGGGTGAGAAACATTTAGGGTGAAAAAATGGGTGGATTTTGATAAATGAGAGGATGGGAGATGAGGAGATTAATGGATAGTAACCAAATCAAGAAAGTTAATTATTATGAATTATGCTGCCATGTAAGGAGAACCTAATTTGATATAGGATGAGATAATATGCACCAGGGTATGAGGAACCAAGGTGACTTCATACCACATACATAGGAAAAATGCATCAAACAGAAGGTTAGTCCAACATCCCAAAGTCATGGGGGCTTTGATAGGTCCAATGTTGGAAAACCACAAACACAAAGGATTCCCTAGCATAACACAAGATCACAAGGATCTTGGTGGGTACTATGCAAGGCATCTAAGAAAACATGATCAAGAAGAAAATAAAGATATGCCCCTATGTTTACAAGTCAAAGCGCAACATGATATGATAGATCATGGTGACCTTGACAAGGAATAATAGGAAGCTCAAAAGATAAAAAAAATAAAAAAGCACCAAAATATCACAATAAATTTCAAATTTCCTTTGCCATAGGATCAATAGATTGATGGGAATGATGCGGTTTGATTTAAGGAAGGATACATCCTGTTAAGACCAAAGATGGAGGATAGATTGGGTGATCGATATGACTCTGGATATTTGAAACAAATTGAACCTCAAGACACCAATGGATTTTTTTGTTAAGAACCAGCTAGATAAGGACATACTTGACGACACAACACAGAACCAAGACATACCCTAAGGACAAACCTAGGGTCTTGGGGGCTCATTGATTGATGGCCTTGCTTACGTGAAAGCAAAGATACCTCGTAGTTTGATAAAATACTGATGACTAACCATGGATAAAAGTAGAAAGAGGACAATGGAGACCCAAATGGATGATGAAGACCGGATGGAAAAATTCCCCGAGGGATGATCAAATGATTAGCATTTCCTACATGGAAGAATAGAGGAAACATAGTTTGACTAAAGACCAATGACATACAAAGGATAGAGGATGATGAGGTGACCATGAGAAGTAGATAAAATGATGGAGTTGATATGATGCAACAAGATAGACCCATGTAGATAAGGGGATGGTGATTGCATGAAGCTCGGGAATGGGATAATTATCCAAATCCAAATCATCAAAAGAGGAATGAGGAGGATGGCATGAGGGACAAATGAGAAATGAAGAGTGACATGAAATTAACAATATGTGGGAAATAGATAGGATTGATGATAGTGAGATGAATGGAATTAGGTTGCATTGGGGTGGCCTATAGCTAGATACCAATGATAAGGGATTATGAGATGGAATGAAGATACAGATGAATGTATAGGGAGATAAGGGTGGGGATGGAAGGGATGATATGATGGGTGGAGAGGAAGATAAGGATGGGGAGATGGAAGGGATGATATGATGGGTGGAGAGGAAGATAAGGATGGGGAGATGGAAGGGATGATATAAATGGTGGAGAGGAAGATAAGGATGGAGGATGGAAGGGATGATAGGGTAGATGAAGGATGTGTCCAAGGACTATGTCACAAAGTAATAATAACATGCTCCACTATAGATATGTCATGTGTGATGAGGCAGGATAGATGCAAGATAGAAGGATGGATCCATAAGAAAAGGAGATGCATTGTAGCATGATGGGTGGACAAGGGAGGTAAATGGATGTTGATAAGATGAATGGATAAGGAAGGTGGATGGGGGAGGATAAGGAATATGGTAGTGAATGGAAAAGGTGGATGTATACCAAGGGTTGTCCAAAGCATGTATAGATAGGTGTCCCTATCTTTATTAAGATCACAAGGAGGATCGAGGAATTGGAGATAAATGGGATATGATGGGTAGGATGTGGAAGATACATGGGATGGAAGAGATGAGTGAAGGGGATGCAAAGCATGAATTTTCCCTCATGTGGGGAAAAAAAAAGATGAGGACTTACACATGATTCCTTTTTTTCCAAGTTTTGATCATGGTACTTATCCAAGGTGCTTGTTTGCCAAGTTTTCACCATTGGACAAATTTTTCTCTTTACTTTTTTTTTCTTGGATTTTTTTTTGACATTTTTTACTTTTAGATTTTTTGATAGTATATGGATGCAGATAAATGGAGTTAGAGGACATGTGATAAACATGTAGATGAAGGACTCAAACATCAAATTTCATATGAGGTAATAAGAGACCAAGTGTGAAATGACTAGTGGATGTCAGTACAACCTTATCAGGATGGATGGATTATGCAAGGGAATGGATTAAAGTGATTTGATGTGGGAGATATGTGGGATAATGGATGGTATATTTGAAAGTGTATGGATGGAATGATGGGGTGGATGTGTGATGGGGGAACATTTTTAGGACCATCATTGGAACATATGGTAGGGGATGTTAGATGATAGGAGGATTAATGGATGGAGGATGTGGGGATAATGGAGTTGGGATAGTGAATTTTGGGACACTAGTATGTGCAAGATCATCATGGAAAAAATAGGCCCTAAAGTGGCAAAAAATTCAGAAAAATCAGAGTTAGGCAACTTGACATAAAAATTTGAGTAAGTTATCTATATTATTTCAAAAATATGTAAGAATAGAATCTATAACAAATTGAATGTAGTTTCTAAACTACTAGGTTTATTTATTTTTAAATCTATTTGGTGAAAATTTGAAATTTCAATGCAGTAGTACTTAAACTTAAGGGAAAAAATAAGAAGTAGGTGTCTGTCTAACCACCCTAACTACAATAAAATGATAATATTTTTTTAAAAGATTTTAGATATAAGTAGATGACTCATGTATGGATGTGATACATATTTTTTTAAAAAAAATTCCAAGTAAATAATTAATTGTGAATTTTTTATTACAAATTTTAAAAATATAAAAACTCGTATGTCTGACCACCTTAACTTGGTCAAAACTTCATGATTTTTTTCTTTTAATCCTATAGTATGTGTAGCATAGAATGTGACACATTTTTTTGGATTCAAAAAATATGATACCGTTTGAAAGCTATCGATGTTTTTCAATTAACCTATCAATTAGGACTTTAGCCGTAATTCAAATAGAAAATGAATAATAATTATTTATTAAATTCATAGTAAAGCATAATTTATATTGGTGGAAAGATAAGAATATCCTTTAAAACCCCTTTTTGTTTCATCAATTTTGGGTAAAAAAATGTCATCAGCCACATACCCATCATATCACCACTTTTTGGCCCATCATGATGTTCCAGATACCCACACAAGGACCCAAAATAGATTTAGGAGATGGAGAATGTGAATGATTAGCTTTTGGATTAGCAATTTTGGATGTTGTTATGGATTTTTCATTTGAAGCCATTGCATCTTTTTTCTTTGGGATCCACAATGTTTTGGTTTTTTCTTTAATAGGCATGTGTAATCTTAGTTGTTGACTACACTCCTCGATGGAATTTTTATTTTCTTTATCGTGTCTTTTTGAGGAGACATTGGGATCTTTGGATTTATGTGGATTTTTTTATGTATGCATTTTTACTTTGGCATCCAAATTTCTTTTAATAGAAATGGTACAGGTGTGAGGAGATGGATGATGTGGAGGAAACATGAATGGAGTGATAGAGGTAGGTTTTTGAGGATGATTTTTGGATGGAGGATGTGTAGTTATGTGCCTTTGTTGAACTAGATTAGGTAACATGAGAGTGGTATTTTTATGATGGGTGATAGGAATATGTGATCGATGGATGAAGGGATAAGTAGGATGAGATAGAGGAGATAATTTTGGGATATAAGGTCCTAAAATGGACTTAGTACATGGGGGATGTGGGATGGTGGATGGAGGGGCATAAGGACCCAAAATGGATTTGGAGGATGATGGAGGAATGTGGATGGTTGTTTTGAGATTATATGATGGAGGGGGATTCCAAAAAATGGCTTGGTGGAGTGATGGGAAGAGCCTACTATTCTCTTGGAAGAGGCTCATTGAGGATGTAGGGAGGTTGTACCAAATTTTTTGGAATGTGAGTCTTGAGATACATATCCAAGACCTTGTGCACATGGATTTTCTTTGACATGAATGGGCTGAAAAATACCTTTCTCATGAAGGCCTAAACCTTTTCCTTGATAGTTCATGATCTTTAGCATTCAATCTATAATAGGATGCTTGTTATTTTGGAAACATGATGCGAGTCCATTATTAGGTGGGGGAGGATGGGTGGCATATATGCTTGGTTCCTCTTCTACAAGAAAAATACCATGGATGAATGTAAGAGTACCAAGGGGACATAAACATGGTGTTGGGATGGTATGGTTAGGTGGAAATGGAGGATCATGAGATGGATATGATGGGATGGCAACATCTTGATAATGAGGAGTGAGTGATAAGGGATCAGGAGAGGGATTAGGTGATATGATAGGATCTAGATTTGTGGTAGTGGGTGATAAGGGCTCATGAGATGGAGTGGTTGAATCTTGAGTATTAGGGGGATCATGGGACAAAATGGATGGGGGACTATGACCTTGAGTTAGAGTAGATAGGATGGTAGGATCTTGATGTGGAGGAGGGGATATGTTGGCATGCTTTGGATCAAGCTCTTGGCATGACTCATCATGTGTGGGAGGCATGATGATGGAGTGTTGGAGGGACTCCTCAAGTGGGGGAGATGGAAGGATGGAGGATTCATGAAGTTCATGGGAATGGATTTTGGTGATACTAGGAGTGGGAGGAGCATATTGGATTTGGGTGTCTTCAATGGATTGGGTGGATGTAGGAGTAGAAGATGGGGATTCAATGGATTCGGTGGGTTTGATGGTTTCAACGATTTGATTGGTGCTAGGGGTGGTAATTTTAATGATAGATGTGGGAGGGAGAAGGCTCTCATCACTAGTGACCATACTTGCAGGAGTGGGGCAACATGGTTCCACGAATTCAAGATGTTGAGTTGGGGACATATTCTTTGTCATGAGTCCTTGGACAATATTTGGAGTGAGATACTTTCATATTCTAGGACTAGCTAGGGTGATGGGAATAGATGAAGGATTATGGATGGGTGGAGGATTAAGATTATGGATTGGTGGGTTAGGATTAAATGGATGGATGGGATTGGATGGAGGACTAAGAGTAGGTGGAGGATTAGGATTGGTGGGGTGATCAAGATTAGATGGAGGATTAAGGTAAGAATATTGGGATGGTGGATTAGGATGGGAAGATTGGGATGGTGGATTAGGATAGGAGGATGTGGATGGTGGATTGATGTTGGTAAAAGTTGGTGGATAATTAAGGTAGGAAAAAGTGGATGGTGGATGAAGATCAAGCATTAGAGGATAATAAGATGGAGGGTTTGGACTATGGGTGAATGTGATAGCATTGTTGTGTGAAGATGGAGGGACATAGGAGGATATGGAAGGAGAAGAGCATGGAAACATGGATGTGGAATGAATTGGGTATGTGGGTGATGGATAAGAGTGAGATGTAGATGAAGGATATGTAGAATATGTGGATGGGGAAGGTGATGTATATCCCTTGTCAAAGGTAGCATAATGATTGCTATTAGTTGTGGATGAAGGCATGATGGGATAGCTTGGATGACTAATTAGATTTTGGATGATGCTTGGGGAAACCTTACTAGAAATGATAGCATCAAAGGGATCTATATCATACTCATCTTGATCAACAAGACTTTCATTGTCATCATAAACATAGTTGGGATTTCCCTTGACCACTATTTTTGGTTGCATTGATGAAGGATAAGGATTCATGATGTTGGATTGGATGAGAATAGATGATTAGAAGAAAAGGAGAGATGTTGATGTGAGATGGGGTTAGAAATAAAATAGAATAGATAAAGTGATAGCCAACACTTCTAAACTATTAACCTCATCCAAACAAGAGAAAAAAATGAAATCATAAGGAAAATAAAACATCAACTAAAAATACTCCCCATGCTTGAACTTGAATCACTTCTCTTGCTCTCCTATTTATCCTTTTGCAAATATGCCCTCAGATTTGTAGTCTAACTTGTGCAAATACCTGCAAATTGTAAGTAGAAAGTTGGAGAAGAATAGCTATTAAGGTGAAAATGGAGAAGGAAGGTTGCTTTTATAGACAACCTTTTGAATGGATGGTTGAGATTAATCTTCTAGAAAGATTCCATGATCAATGGATGGGAATGCATGAGAGGGATGTTACAAAAATGGATGGTTGAGATTAAGTCTCAAAAAAGATGCCAAGATCAATAGTCCAGAATTGATGCACCAAAAATATGTCATGCATGGAAAAGCTATAACGTTGACGGCTATGATGCCTGAAAGATATGACAGACATACAAGAAATGCAGGCTATGACATAAATGAATGTTATGACAGGGGATTATGATAGAACATTTTTGACTAGGTGTTACATAAATAATTTATTTTAAATTATTTATTCAAAAATAGAGAGAGTGGAGGAAATGGACAAGAGGAAAATAAATAATTTATTCAAATTATTTATTTGGAGAAAATGAAAAGAGGAGCATTTAATTAAATTTATCAATTTAATTCAATGGAGAGATGAAAATTAGACCTTAAACAATTAATTTAGATTAATTATTTAATAGGGGAGGTGGCATGGGATAGTTAAATAATTTTAATAATTATTTAACTATAGAAGAATTAAAGGACCATGAATAAATAAATAATTAATGGTAATTATTTAACTATAGATGAAAGGTGACAAAATAATTAAATAAATAATAATTTATTTAACTATTGAAGAAGAGGGAGAAATTAGTGACGCAATTAATTTATTTAATTGATCAGGATAGAATAAAGATTAGAAAGTGAATTAATTAAATAATTATTAAAAATTATTTAATTAATAGAGAAATATGATCAAACATAATTGAATAACTAAAATTATTCAATTATTGAAGGACAAGGATGAAGAAAAATGACACTCGCAGGCTTAGGAAAATTTTCATTGTCTACATTTTTCCCCTCTTTGACATAATGCAGTTCACACATTGTGTCAAAGAAATTTAATTCTGAAATATGCCTCAATGAAAGAAGAATGATGAGGAGGGTTGTGTATTCCCCCTCGAGACGACAGGTGAGTTCAAAAAACACGAATGTGCTCTCGAAATGGATGATAAGACTAGAGGATGAAGTATAGAAGAAATGTTAGCTTGGAAGGGGATGGCTATTAGCATGGAAGAGAAAGGAGTACGAAGATGGAAAGCTAGATGAGAAATGATAAGGGAACCAACTTTCATGCTTACATTTTTATATTTATCATCATTGGGAAGATTATTGTAATGGCCAACAAACACCATGATATGATATAGAACAAAGTGTGCAAGGTTGTAACATCACGTGAGACAAGCAGTCACAAACAAGGATGATCATAACTCATACTAAGGGAGTAATTGCCCCAGTCTTTTTGTCATAATCAACCACAAATAGTAAAGACACGCAAGACAAATCATGAAATTCCATTGCTCCTCTAAATCCTGTTGTCAATACATCCTTGAGGAACTAGCATCATGATTTCCAAAAGACAAAACAAACATCATAAAATTAAATTCCAAGTGCTTTCCAAGTGTCTGAATGTCAAAATGTCAAGTTTGTTAAGTTTGTCAAGTGTGGCAGAATGTCAGATGTCTTGGTGTCAAAATGCCAGGGTTGATGATATGAAGATGCCAGATTGTTGTTGAGTTTAGGAAGGACACATCTTGAATGATGTCGAGATGTTAGATTCAAAAAGGATACATTTTGAGGCTATGTGCAAGACATCATGGAAAAAACAGGCCCTTAAGTGGCAAAAAATTCAAAAAAAATAGAGTTAGGAAACTTGATGTAAAAATTTGAATAAGTTATCTATATTATTTGAAAAATATGTAGGAATAGAATCTGTAGAAAATTTAATGTAGTTTCTAAACTACTAGGTTTTTAAAAACTATTTGGTGAATATTTGAAATTTCAATGCTTAGTACTTAAATTTCAGGGGAAAAATAAAAGTAGGTGTCTGTCTAACCACCCTAGCGACAATAAAATGATAATATTTTTTTATTAGATTTTAGATATAGGTAGAGGACTCATCTCGGATGTGATGCATATTTTTTTGTAATTTCTTTCCAAGTAAAAATTAATTATGAATTTTTTATTACAACTTTTAAAAAATATAAAAATGCTTATGTCTGACCACCTTAACTTGGTCAAAACTTCATGAAATTCATTTTTTTTTTTTAATCCTATAGTATCACGAGAAGCATAGAGATGTGATGCATGTTTTCTATTGAAAAAATGTGGTACCGTTTGAAAGCTATAGATGTTTTTCAATCAGCCTATCAATCAGGACTTTAGTCATAATTCAAATAGAAAATGAATAATAATTATTTATTAAATTCAAAGTAAAGCATAATTTATATTGGTGGAAAGCTGAGAATCTCCTTTAAAAACCCTTTTCATTTCATCAACATTGGGTAAAAAAAGTCATCAGCCACATATCTTACACATACCCATCATATCGCCACTTTTTGGCCCATCATGATCCTGTACATACCCATGAATGACGTCAATGCGAGAGGGATACCAAATTCATGAATGACACATCCCAAATGAGGTCGATGTCTAGATGTCGAATTGATGTCAAGTTCAGGAATGACACATCTTGAACAATGTCGGTGTCAAGATGTCGAATTGATGTCAAGTTTGGAAAGGACACATCCCAAACGATGTCGATGTCAAGATTGTCGAATTTAGGAAGGAAACATCTTGAATGATGTTGATATCAAGAGGAATGTATCTCAAATGTCGTGAGAATCCTCAAAATTCTAGATGACCGTGACGATGCCTAAGAAGGATACATCATAATACATAATTAAATGATGGGCTACCCTTTAAAAGGAAACATCTTTAGAGTAAGCAAGATTTGACTAGTTTGACTAAGTTTGACTGAGTTTGACCAATTTTGATATGCCAAGATGATTTTCGTGCTTGATTAATAGATTGTAGAAGTTTGCTTGGGTAGATTGTTCATTCGAATTTTGACAAAGACCATGATAAATTTAAAGACTATTTCATGTGTGCGAGAAAATTGTGCAATGAACCCTAATGGACTAACCTAGTGTGGCCTCAGGGGCTCATCGACAGATGGCCTTGCCTATGTCATACACTAAGGGATCTTGTAGTTCGACACGACCAATGACTTTGTCTTGTTGACCAAAGATTGATTCATGATTTATTTTGATAAACCTACTAGGACTAACCTAATGTCTCGGGGGCTCGAAGATGAGCCTTGCTTATGTAGCAAGTGCGCAGAGACAATGTAGTTCGACAATGACAAAGACTAATCAAGACTTGAATTGACGTGACTGTGTTGACTAACATGACTCTATTTTTTGGAATTTTTTGTGTTTTCTTTAGGATTTTTTTCAATTTTTAGGTCTTTTTTCAAGACATTTTTCAAATTTTTAGGTCTTTTTTCAGGACATTTTTCAATTTTTAGGTCTTTTTTCAAGACATTTTTCAATTTTAGGTCTTTTTAGGACATTTTATTTTTTAGGTCTTTTTAGGACATTTTTCAATTTTTAGACCTTTTTTCAAGAC
Organism: Sequoia sempervirens; assembly: GCA_007258455.2. Classification (NCBI taxonomy): domain Eukaryota; kingdom Viridiplantae; phylum Streptophyta; class Pinopsida; order Cupressales; family Cupressaceae; genus Sequoia; species Sequoia sempervirens. The sequence continues at coordinate 216,478 of VDFB02013849.1, read as the reverse complement.
ATTTTTTGATTTTTAGGTCCTTTTTTCAGAATATTTTATAATTTTTAAGCCTTTTTTAGGACATTTTATGATTTTTAAGTCTTTTTTAGGACATTTTATGATTTTTAGGTCTTTTTTCAGGACATTTTATGATTTTCAGGATCACGTGTGGTACCCGCTATAGTCTCATGATAAAATTTTTCCACTAGTCAAGTTGAGAATGAGCCAGGAAAAATGGAATGTAAAGAAAAGGCATGACTAGCATGAAAAATGGACAATATGCAAGACTTGATTTCAACCATTGTTAGCCATGGATGAAAATGTCATGATTTCAGGGTGAAGTGTTATGACAAATGTCAGAAAGAGTATGTTCATTAGGGACAAGGGTAGATAGAGTGATAGTAGATGGCACAACAATGACGGACTACACATGGTGCCTGTTTGCCATGTTTTCACCATGGTACTTATCCAAAGCGCCTGTTTACAGGGTTTTCACTATTGGACAAATTATTTCTCTTTATTTTTGTCATCATTTTTTTTTTGGTGTCACCATGATGCCTGTTTTCCAGGTTTTCATCAAGGTGACGATTTTTTATATTTTTTAATTTTTTTTGTATTATTTTCAGGACTTTTTCCCTAGCTCTCTGAAGCTAGGTATAAAATTGATAAATTCCAGATCCATGGACTGCCTTGATGATGCCCCGATCTTGTGTGGATGACTGTGCTGGATGAAAGGACCTGATCGGGATAAGGAGTACAAGTGACAGATATGAAGGATGATAGATGTGACAAATGAAAGACACTATGGTAGGATCCCTAATGTGCACACTATGTGGGCCATCAAGCTTCAGCCAAAAAGGAGCTTGGGAAACCAATGAGCTAGAGTACAAGAAGGAGTTGTCATCAAAGATACATTGAAAGACATCGCCAATGGAGGGATATGATGGATATGTGAACATGGATGGATAGAACAGAGTATATGGTATGAGTGAGAGTGACATGGATATAAATCTTGGATCAACAGGCGCTTTGTTTGACATTTTTCCTTTATAGATGCCCCCAGTGATTTTTGATGGAGAGGCATACTTTGAGATCAAATTTTTCTCATTTTCACTTTAAAATTGTATTATTGTTTTGTCTGATATATTTTTACTTTGGATATGGGACCTGTCTTGATCTTCTTTTCTTTCTTTTGATTTTTGATCTCCTTTTAAAGATATCTCATTCATTGGAGCTTTTCTTTTATTCTTTTCTTGAGCTCTGATTTTTTATCCATGTCTATGATGCGAGTGGACGTGTGTGAAATGGGGGAAGTAGGTGAAGTGAAAGGAATGTTTAGTGGATGAATGGGAGTGGCAATGCCATTAATGGAATCTTTTGGACTATCATTTTATGTACTATTAACATCAAAGGAGGCCTATACATCCTTAATGACTTGGCAAGATGACTTAGTAGAGATGACAATAGGAGATTCATATCCGAGCCCAGGGTAGGTGGGATGGAAGGATGATGATTGGATATCCTCATTGGGGTCATGCTCAAAGAGTGGGTTATCGTAAATTTCTTGGTCAAAAAAGGGGTTATAATAGATATGAAAAGCTTGAGAGGAAGTAGATATGGAAAAGGCTGATGTATCATCAGGGTCCCGAAAGGTTTCAATCCAAGCACAACCATCCTTTTGTGTTCCTTCTGTAACTATCTTGGCATCAACGTTGGAATTTTGATCTCTATCAGTGGCATTAACATTGTCATTTGCTGGTAAATTATCCATGCGATATTCTCCACATCCCATGTCATGAATTTGGACCTTGGGGTTTGATGGCAGGGTAAATGGAGTGTATGACTTGGTAAATGAAGATGGATCAATGTAGTGAGATGATGCAGTGATGGATGTGGACATGAAAGGCTTCACAAGTGTTGATGGGTAAATGAATTTGGAAGACAAAGATGTTGAAGCTTCCCTATTGATAGGTACTTGATGCTCCAAGACACTACGTAAGTTGGTACAATATTGGAATGGATCAGGTTCTTCGTATATAGTAATATCAGTTCCTTCAAAAGGAAACTTCAAACATTGGTGATACATAGAGGGAATGACTTTCAGTGTGTGGATCTAAGGTAGACCGAGTAAAATGTTGTATGGGAGGTCCAAATCCAAAACCTGAAAAGTGGTGTCGACAATGACTGGCCCAATTTGAATTGGAAGTGTAATTATGCCCTAAGAGGAACATTCTTCATCATCATATGCCTTGATAACAATGCTTCTTCTGGCATCTACACAAGCATCAGAAAAGCCTAGTGCCTTGACCAGTTTTAAGTAACATATATTCAGTCCTGCTCTGCCATCTACTAAGACTCATCTGACCTTATGTTTATGAACAAAAACTTCGATATGAAGGGCATCATTATGGTTGGATTTGGATGACGAATAGTCTTGGCCAGAAAAGGTGATTTTGTGGGGAGTCATTAGATATCCTACCATGGCTTCGAATTGGCTGATATCAATATCCTGTGGAATGGAGGATTCTTGCAATGTTTTATCTAGGATGACCTTATGGGCAGGCGAGATGCGTAACAACTCAAGGATAGAGATTTGTGCGGGTGTTTTTCCAAGCTGGTCAATAAGACTAAAGTTTCCTTTAGGCTAGGACTACTTGTTCTTTGGACATGATTACGACTGCAAAGTGGACAGGCTAGCTATTCTTACGTTTGGTTGTCTAGGGGGAGGAGGGCTGGCTATGGTGACCTTTCTAGCGTGGGTGGTGATATTGCATTCAGGGCTCTTTCTGACAGTGACCGTGCAAACATGTTCATCAGTTGTTCTAATGTGATGTATGATAGGCTCCCCAGAATAGTCATATCCAATACGGGCATAGTGGGCACGACTATTGTTATTTGTATTTGATGTAGAAGGGTTTCTAGAACCATGATCCTGCAGTGGATTCTTGTGGATTGTATAATCTGCATTAGAAGAAAACTATGGTCCATCGACTTCAATGATACACTTTTCAATAAGATCTTGTACCAAGTTTTTCAATTGTCTACAAGAAGAGGTTTTGTGTCCTTTTATTCGGTGATAGTCACAAAATGCATTATCATCCCACCAAGATGGTTTAAATTGCCCAAGGTCATATGGTTTGGGGTCCTCAAGTGTGATGACACCATTCTGAAGGCATTTCCTAATAACTTCTTCAATAGGATCACCCAAGGGAGTGTATATACATCCTCTAGGGAATTGTTTGGGTTGTCTAGGTTGTCTTTGAATTTGATTTTTTTTATTTCCTTGATTATTTTGATTTGTCTAGATAGTATTAGCAACATAGGTTTGTATCATCATGTGTGTATTTTTTGGTTGTGTCCCTTTTAGAGTAATCATAGGACCCATAGCATTGACAACCTTAGCATCAACCACACAATCATTGGTGACATGTTTTCTCTTAACCCATTTTTTTTTTTTGTCAGCAAGAGGAGGGTTTGTGTTTGTGTTCTTGGGACCGTATTTTAGTCTTCCTTCAGCAATGAGGGCTTGCTCAACTTGGACACCCTGTTCAACTAGGTCCACAAAAGTTGTGCAACAATGAACACGCAAGTCATTTTTCAGTGGTCCCAATAACGTTTGTAAGAACATGTCAAATTTTTCCTTTTCAAGTATTTCTATATGATAGCGACTCGCTAGGCCCCTCCATTTTTGAAAGAATTGTAAAAATGTTTCACCTGAATCTTCTTGTGTGAGTTGGAATAGGTTGGTAATGGAGATGTCTGTGTCAATGTTGTATGTGTAATTTTTCATGATTTTTTCAGCAAGTTCTTTCCATGACTGTATTTTGGGTTGTAGTGTATAGAACCATTCTAGGGCTGGTCCTGTGAGGCTTTTAGGAAATAGTCACATTAGATATGTGTGCTCATGAGCAATATACACACAACTTGTTATGAACTCTCTGATGTGGTCAATAAGATTAAAGTTTCCTTTAGGTTGGGACTGCTTGTTCTGTGGACGTGATTACGACTACAAAGTGGATGGGCTAGCTATTGTTACCTTTGGTTTTCTAGGGGGAGGAGGGCTGGCTATGGTGACCTTTCTGGCACGGGTGGTGATATTGCATTCAGGGGTCTTTTTGATGGTGACTGTGCAAACATGTTTATCAGTTGTTCTAATGTGATGTATGATAGGTCCCCCAAAATAGTCATATCCAATATGGCCATAATTGGCTCGACTATTGTTATTTGTATTTGATGTAGAAGGGTTTCTAGAACCATTATCCTACAGTGGATTCTTGTGGATTGTATAATCTGCATTAGAAGAAAATTGTGGTCCACTGACTTCAATGATACACTTTTCAATAAGATCTTGTACCAAGTTTTTCAATTGTCTACAGGAAGAGGTTTTGTGTCCTTTTATTCGGTGATAGTCACAAAATGCATTATCATCCCACCAAGATGGTTTAAATTGCCCAAGGTCATATTGTTTGGGGTCCTCAAGTGTGATGACACCATTTTGAAGGCATTTCCTAATAACTTCTTCAATAGGATCACCCAAGAGAGTGTATGCACGTCCTTTAGGGAATTATTTTGGTTGTCTAGGTTGTCTTTGAATTTGATTGTTTTGATTTCCTTGATTATTTTGATTTGTCTGGATAGCATTAGCAACATAGGTTTGTGTCATCATCTATGTATTTTTTGGTTGTGTCCCTTTTAGAGTAATCATAGGAACCATAGCGTTGACAACCTTAGCATCAACCACACCATCATTGGTGACATATTTTCTCTTAACCCATTATTTGTTTTTGTCAACAAGAGGAGGGTTTGTGTTTGTGTTTTTGGGACCGTATTTTAGTCTTCCTTCAGCAATGAGGGCTTGCTCAACTTGGACACCCTGTTCAACTAGGTCCACAAAAGTTGTGCAACAATGAACACACAAGCCATTTTTTAGTGGTCCCAATAACGTTTGTACAAACATGTCAAAATTTTCCTTTTCAGGTAGTTCTATATGAAAGCAACTCGCTAGGCCCCTCCATTTTTGAAAGAATGTTAAAAATGTTTCACCTGAATCTTCTTGTGTGAGATGGAATAGGTTCGTAATGGAGGTGTTTGTGTCAATGTTGTATGTGTAATTTTTCATGAATTTTTCAGCAAGTTCTTTCCATGACTGTATTTTGGGTTGTAGTGTATAAAACCATTCTAAGGCTAGTCCTGCGAGGCTTTTAGGAAATAGTCACATTAGATATGTGTGCTCATGAGAAATATCCACACAACTTGTTATGAACTCTTTGATGTGGTCAATAAGATTAAATTTTCCTTTAGGTTGGGACTACTTGTTCTGTGGATGTGATTACGACTGCAAAGTGGACGGGCTTGCTATTGTTACCTTTGGTTGTCTGGGGGGAGGAGGGCTGGCTATGGTGACCTTTCTAGCATGGGTGGTGATATTGCATTCATGGGTCTTTCTGACGGTGACTGTGCAAACTTGTTCATCAGTTGTTCTAATGTGATGTATGATAGGTCCCCCAAAATAGTCATATCCAATATGGGCATAGTTGGCTCGACTATTGTTATTTGTATTTGATGTAGAAGGGTTTCTAGAACCATGATCCTGCAGTGGATTCTTGTGGATTGTATAATCTGCATTAGAAGAAAACTATGGTCCACCGACTTCAATGATACACTTTTCAATAAGATCTTGTACCAAGTTTTTCAATTGTCTACATGAAGAGGTTTTGTGTCCTTTTATTCGGTGATAGTCACAAAATGCATTATCATCCCACCAAGATGGTTTAAACTGCCCAAGGTCATATGGTTTGGGGTCCTTAAGTGTGATGACACCATTCTGAAGGCATTTCCTAATAACTTCTTCAATAGGATCACCCAAGGAAGTGTATGTACGTCCTCTAGGGAATTGTTTGGGTTGTCTAGGTTGTCTTTGAATTTGATTGTTTTGATTTCCTTGATTATTTTTATTTTTTTGGATAACATTAGCAACATAGGTTTGTGTCATCATCTGTGTATTTTTTGGTTGTGTCCCTTATAGAGTAATCATAGGACCCATAGTGTTGACAACCTTAGCATCAACCACACCATCATTGGTGACCTGTTTTCTCTTAACCCATTATTTGTTTTTGTCAGCAAGAGGAGGGTTTGTGTTTGTGTTTTTGGGACCGTATTTTAGTCTTCCTTCAGCAATGAGGGCTTGCTCAACTTGGACACCCTGTTCAACTAGGTCCGCAAAAGTTGTGCAACAATGAACACGCAAGCCATTTTTCAGTGGTCCCAATAACATTTGTACGAACATGTCAATTTTTTCCTTTTCAGGTATTTCTATATGACAACGACTCACTAGGCCCCTCCATTTTTGAAAGAATGTTAAAAAGGTTTCACCTGAATCTTCTTGTGTGAGTTGGAATAGGTTGGTAATGGAGGTGTCTATGTCAATGTTGTATGTGTAATTTTTCATGAATTTTTCAGCAAGTTCTTTCCATGACTGTATTCTGGGTTGTAGTGTATAGAACCATTCTAAGGCTGGTCCTACGAGGCTTTTAGGAAACAATCACATTAGATATGTGTGCTCATGAGCAATATCCACACAACTTGTTATGAACTATCTGATGCGGTCAATTGGATTTGTTTTACCCTTATATTTGTTGAAGTTTGGAGCCACATAGCCATGTCGAAATGGTGGCATGTAAAATGTTGTATCAAAAGGATATGAACATAAGTCATATGGCATTTGTGTCTTCTTGTCAGAGGTTTTCCTATTTTCCATCTATTTTTGAAGGTCATCCACTTATGCTAGCAAGGTGTGTACAATAGGATCATTTTTTTTTTGAAAGTAAGGTATGCTTTGATTAGGTGTTTGTTGATATTGCCAGTTGTGAGTGGGAATTTTTTTTTGAGTATGAATTTGGGATGAATATGTGGGAATATGTGACCCAACCATGTTTGTTTGTATTTGAGGTATCTGAAATCCCTGACTCATTTGATTGCCCAAGTTACACATTTGTTGCATCATTTGAGTTCCTTGTCCTTGTTGAAGGAATTGTCCATGTAGCGTGTTGGTGTTTGTTCCTTGGAAGTGTCCATATGGTAGGTGGATATTCTATCCTTGTCCATGTGAGATATTAATATTTTGTCCCTACCCATGTGGGATGCTCATATTTTGTCCTTGTCCATGTGGGATGTTCATATTTTTTCCTTGTCCTTGTCCATTTGGGATGTTCATATTTAGTCCTTCTCCATGTAGGATGTTCATATTTTGTCTTTGTCCATGTGGGATGTTTAATTGCGATGATGTATATATGTTGTGTTGAGGGCCTTGAATGAAGACTCGTCGTGGGTTTCCTCCAAAGGGATTAGATGAGATTCCACCACAAGGATGTGATGAGGATGCCCCCATTGTCATAGATGAAAATCTCAACATAGGATTTGTGGGATTTGCTTCGGTTGATGTGGACCCAATGGTTATTCCTATAAGTTGTGATGATGATGTGGATGTTGTAGGCATGGACATAGTAGATGTTCCTCCAATAGATGTTGTATTAGTTGAGGTGGAGATTTTTTGACTTGTGGTGCCACTAGATGTCACATTAATGGTGTTAGTAGCAACTTGTATGGTGACCACAATGTTATTGCTATTGGAGGCATTGTTCATGTTTTGTTGAGATGTTATGGTTTGTGTCGCATTGTCTGGAGAAGGTCTTATGGTATTAATGTCGAAGCCTTTTGGTAGTTTTTCCCCTTGGTCCAAAAGCATAGCAAGGTATCTATCAGTATCGTTCAAGACCAATTCTTCTACAAATGAAGCTATGTTAGGGTTTTGAGTGGCAACATCTAAATCCTCAGCTAGTACTTTTCCTTTTTGGTCTCTCTATATGAATTGTTCAAAAAGTGGATTTTGAAAGGAAGTTGACATGCTCATGGATGATTGTACGTTCAAATTGCCAAATGGGTCGTCATAAATCCAGTCATTGGGATTGGTGTTGGTGTTGGTGTTGTCAAAGTCTTGTCCAAAGTCTGCCATTTTTCTTTTCTTTCTTTGAAGTCTTGTTTCCACCATCAAGGAAATTGCTCAAATGAAGATGATGACAATGCAAGTATGACACTAGTCTGTGTTTTTGTCTTTTTTTGTGATAATGGATGACAATGCAAAGAGATAATAATGCAAGTATTCCAAAAGCCAAGGTGACCAGGATGATGATGCAAAGAGATGATAATGCAAGTGTGCCAAAAGCCAAGGTGACTAGGATGACGATGTTGACTTGGATGACAATGTTGATTAGGAAAATGACAATGTGGACTAGGAAAATTGCAAGGTCAAGGTGCAAAATGAGGACTAATGAGGGAGCTAATGCAAGGTCTAGGTTCAAAATGACAACTAGGATGAACAATATTTCTAGATATTTTGGGAATAAAGTATGCAAGTTAGAAACTAAAATGAGTGCAATTTGGAGACAGGAGTACCTAAGCACTCTACGCTTAATCTTTTTTTTCGATTTTAGTTACCAAAGGACTTGTTGAAACTGACAAAGTGACAAGGTTAAGATGACTAGTGAGTTTTCCTAACTAGACTATTAGGAAAACTCACAGAAGATTAGTACACCAAAAAAAACTTGAATGAAAACAATAAACTAAAATAGTGATAACTTTCTCAAAACTAAAAAAAAAATTAAACCATAGATATCTATGGAAAGCTAAGACACTGACCTTAAAAACCAAGAATTTTTTTTGCAAAATCCTATAAGACAAAAGTGCTATAAACAAAAAATAAATCGGGTCTTAACAACTAGATCTTAAAAAGCTGCGATCACTAAAACAACCATAACTTTCTCAAATCTTAACAAAATTTTAAACCGTTTGAAGTTATGGAAAGCTGAGAAAGATGCCTATGAAACCAAGATAATGGTTTTAAAATATTTTATGTGCCCATTTTTCTGTGCATGAAAGAAGATGATGGAATTTCTTATGAATTCTTGGCTGTAACCTGCAAAACAATGAAAATAAACAATAAAACACCCAAATTTCTCTACAAAATTGTTGGGTTCACCAATGTGAGATAGGGTCAGAAATCAAATAGTATAGATAAAGTGACAACAAATACTTCTAAACTATTAACCTCATCCAAACAAGAGAAAACAATTAAAGCATAAGGAAAATAAAACATCAAATAAAAATACTCCCCATGCTTGAACTTGAAATACTTCTCTTGCTCTCCTATTTCTCCTTTTGCAAATATTCTCTCAGATTTGTAGTCTAACTTGTGCAAATACCTCCAAATTGTAAGTTGACAGTTGGAGAAGAATAGTTGTTAAGGTGAAAATGGAGAAGGAAGGTTGTTTTTATAGACAACCTTTCAAATGGACAACCGAGATTAATCTTCTAGAAAGATTCCAAGATCAATGGATGGGAATGTATGAGAGGGATGTTACGAAATGAATGGTTGAGATTAAATCTCAGAAAAGATGTCAAGATGAACGGTCTAGAATTGATGCACCAAAAATATGTCATGCATGGAAAAGCTATGACGTCGATGGCTATGATGTGTGACAGCTATGACAGACATGCAAGACATACAGGCTATGACAGAAATGAATGTTATGATAGGGGATTATGACAAAAAATATTTGACCAGGTGGTGCATTTTAAATTATTTATTCAAAAATGGAGAGAGTGGAGGAAATGGACAAGTGGAAAACAAATTATTTATTCAAATTATTTATTTGTAGAAAATGAAAACAGGAGCATTTAATTAAATTTATCAATTTAATTAAATGGAGAGATGAAAATTAGACTTTAAATAATTAATTTAGATTAATTATTTAATAGGGGAGGTTGCATGGGATAGTTAAATAATTTTAATAATTATTTAACTATAGAAGAATTAAAGGACCATGAATAGATAAATAATTAATGGTAATTATTTAACTATAGATGAAAGGTGACAAAATAATTAAATAAATAATAATTTATTTAACTATTGAAGAAGAGGGAGAAATTAGTGACATAATTAGTTTATTTAATTGATTAGAATAGAATAAAGATTAGAAAGTGAATTAATTAAATAATTATTAAAAAATATTTAATTAATAGAGGAATATGATCAAACATAATTGAATAACCAAAATTATTCAATTATCCAAGGACGAGGATGAAGAAAAATGACACTCACAGGCTTATGACATTTTTCTTGTCTACATATGAAAAGATAAATAGAATGGATTAGAAGAATGTGGAAGAAGGGGTCATAAGATTTATTTTGATATCAAAAGATCTTGGATATGAATGGAATAAAGCTCAAATTTGGATGTATATTAAGCTCATATTAGGATTGGATTGAAACTCATATTAGGATTGGATTAAAGCTCAAATTAAGATGGAATTTAAGCTTAGATTAAGATGATTGAAGGATGTGATGGGATTAATTCCTAAGTTCAAGGATACAACCAAAATGATGGGGATGATTGTTGGATGAATGAAGGATAGGTCTAGTTGACTCCTTCCTAAAAGGGGATGATGTTTGGATAGATTGTTGAGGGTTGATCAGATGAAAGTGATTGTTTAGAGATGGATATGTACATGAAAAATGATTGGAATATAGTTTCAAAATGAGAAAGATATAGCCTAATCGTGACATGAAGGATTGACTTTCTAGATTTTGTACGAGAAGCGGATACACCTTTGTAGGTAACAGATTCACCTTTCTAGGTAACATGATTGACTATCTAATGGATCACAAAATCACCTTTGTGTAACATAGGTTTTCCTATCTAGGTAGTGAGATCATCTATATCTTGGATTCTAGAAAGATACGGGAAAACACATGACAAAATATCGCATATCTATGGTTTAGGATCACCAGTTTCTTCAGGTATACAAACTGGGTATGGTACAGATTGAACATGATATTTCCTCTTTGGACAATAGGTTCACCTATTGTAGGGGATTTACAGATGAGGAAGACATGGATGAGACATGGGATCTCCCTTGTAGATAGTAGGATCACCTATTTAGGGAACAAGCAGACGAGGATGGCACGGACGAGACACGGGATCACCCCTACAGCTAGTAGGATCACCCATTCAAGCAACAAGTGGGAGGGGATGATACAGACTAGACAAAAAATTGCCTTTAAGGGTAACAAGATTTCCTATTCAGAAAAAATAGGTGGACATGGTGTCGCCTAACTAAGGGACCAACAAGAAAATTCACCCCTGACTAGAGTGAGATCACTTAAAGGATGACTAGACTAGACTCAAGACATGGAATTTCCCTTCACAGGGTAGGATTGCCTATCCACAATGCAATTTTTCCCCTATGAGAAGTAAACTCACCACTAAGGGTAGGGGAAGACTATGGAAAAGGACAAAAACATGAAAAACAACAAGCAAAGTGTTGGACTAGCTCAAACTAATGGAAAGCACTGGTATCGCACAAGAAGACACTCTAGGATCACAATCCTAAAATTAGTATTATGGGTTTTCTAACTTGATTGAGGGGACACCCCAAGGTTAATACTTTGTGATACTGGGGTGGTTCTCTAGATTATCCTTTCTCACGAAGGAAGATATCTAGCAATTCAATGGCATAGGGTCATCAATAGACGCCACAGGCTCACCTTCATGCTCTCTCTCAGAGACTATCTTAGTCCACCACGAGGATTTCTATCTCAACCCAAGGGAGTACGCGGTGAGTAGCTTCAAGGTATAGTGCACATCCCCTGCATTACACCAAGCCATGGCTAAACATGGGTCTGTATCTAGGCTAAACATGCTATCTCATGCATCCTTGATACACTAGGAGGGTGCGTGAGGCACAACCATGAACACTATCCCATCACAAGCATAGATCAGGAGCCTCAGTGAGGTACTATAAAGTTCGACCAACCCTATATGTCTTATATAGGTATCACCCTAGCTTTGATGCTTTGCTAGACATGATATGACTAGATTGGGGTATAGCTTTGGCTTTCGCTCCTTTATATACCCCACCAGTAACACATGGTCGAGATCATCCCCCAGGTGATGAAATCCTAGGTAGATCTCACCAAGGGAAGGAAATACTAGACATTTCAGCTGGTCCCTAGGCTCACACATAGCACAAGGGGAGAGCTTACATGCACTAGCACTTCTTGGGTAGACTAGATTGGACTGGAACAAGTTATGATTTCTCATCACCCAGGATCAACAAAAGGTGCAAGGGGAGTGGATACATCAACAACTCACTCCCAAACAAAAAAAAATAATAATTGAACCTTTACTTAATCTATGTGTGCCTAAATTAGTGTGAAACAAAGACACACAAATAGAGCTAAACTAGGGGTCTTCGACCTATTGTCCTATAGAAATGAATTAGTAGTTTAAATCTCAAGTCTTGGACAAATGATTTGTTGCCAAAAAATTAGTAAAACACACACTCATAGACAAATGAGTAAGTTGATTAGTATCCAAAACCAAAATCAAATAGAAGTTCAAATCAAAAAATTAAAGATTCTGGAATACCTGAAATTCTCCCCTACATAGAAAAAATCCGCCTGGGTCTGTGATCCAGGATCACCTATCCTCTGAAGAGGAGGGAATACATTTTCCCTTTAGATGGAGGGACATATGTTTCTTCACCTCTATAACTTGTGCAAGTTCGCCTCTATCTTAAGCAGGTCCACCCGTTCAGGTTATCTTACACAGATTCACCTCTGTGATTGGCGATCTGGATGATATAATGCAAGCTCACCCTTTTAATGGAAGGGAAAGAGAAAGTTCACTTGTTCTTACTTCAGTTCTGCCTCTAAGTCTAGCATATTTTCCCATTGGGAATAATTACCCCTATGTGTGCAATCTGAACCTACAAAAAATTTAAATAACGGTAAACATAAAGTACACTCGTGATGTGGCTCCCACTGGGCATGCCCGAAATGTGTGCAATTATTTTATCTCATCCAAAGCTACAAGAAATAAAATCAAGAAAGAAGATAAAAACAAAAAAAAACACTCTATATTGGGTTCAAGATAAAACTCAAACATGTAAACAAAATGTAGCAAAATATTACCTTGTTTGAGGTTGATGAGTTTGTTTTCCCTTTTACATGGCTTGATATGTGTGCTCTATATTGATTTCAACAGAATAATGGCTTGTTGTAGCTTGATTTGGTCACAAAAAGGATGCAAGATATCTATGGTTGCAAGGATTTGGATATGGAGATTGAAAGATTAGGATGAATGTGATAGAATGTGGTACTATATGGTTAGAATGGTTGAGAATGGTTGTATGAGTTGGAATGCGGTAATATATGGTTAGAATGGTTGAGAACGGTTGTATGAGTTAGATTGTGGTAGTATATGGTTAGAATGGTTGAGAATGGTTGTATGAGTTAGAATGTGGTAGTATATGGTTAGAATGGTTGAGAATGCAAAAATGGCTAAGTATTATCCATTTAGCAATGGAAATGGAAATGGATAGTGGAGATCGAAAGAGGGAAGAAGATCAAGCATTGAGATCAAGAGTTGACCAAAGGAACTAAAAATTCCTTTTTTAATGTGTGTGGGAATGATAAAAGGAATTAAAAATTCCTTAGAAACCTTGGATGAATAAATAGAATTTAAAATTTCATTGGGAAGGATATGGGGATTGTAAATGGATTTAAAAATTCTATGAGGGGTATTGGGAGAATAAAATGGAATTAAAAATTCCATTGGGATGTGGGTAGATTAAAATGGAAATAAAAATTTCATTGGGGGTTGACCATGTATTAGACCAAGCTCATTAATGGATAATTAGAGGAGGGTTATGTGGCTCAGAGAGATTAGGAGCCAACTTGCAAAATTTGGAGGATATGACACATCCTAATCATGGATTAGGAATGTGCACATCCCTAATGGTAGGATTAGGAGGTGTATTAAGATTAGGAGTGGGTTATGGAGGATGGGACATGAGGGTATTAAATAAATAGATTATTTATTTAATTTTTTTGAGGAAAAGGATAAGGGGAAAAGTATTTAATTATTTAATTAAATACCCTAGGGATTTAGAGGACTTTATGGGGTATTAATTAAATAATAACAATATTATTTAATTAATGTAGATAAGAGGATATTTAGATGAAAAGAGGTAAATTTGACCAAACATAAGTGGTTAAATTTAGATGTCTACACCCATTTTATAAACATTCTTAGAAAATCAAACATGGGAAATGAAATTATGCATTTCATATTTTTCCCACAACACTTTTATAGTTTAAAAAAGGTAAATCTTTTCTAGGGTGCATTGTGCCCTAGACCACCTAATTTGGCCCCAAATTTGAATATGTTGGTATCATTAATTTACTATTTGAATTTCAAATTTCATTTTTTGGCCATCGGTATTTTATAATTGGGAAATTAGAACAATTGTATATAAATACAAAGTATTTTCACCATTTCAAAACCTAGAAAATCTATTGAGAAAATTGAATATCCTAAAATAAATCAAGGGTAGTCGAGAGTATAATTATGTGCAAGATCATAATTATGTGCAAGATCATGGTGGGCCAAAAAGTGGCAATATGATGGGTATGTGGCTGACGACTTTTTTTTACCCAAAATTGATTAAACGAAAAGGGTTTTTAAAGGAGATTCTCAAATTTCCACCAATATAAATTATACTTTACTTTGAATTTAATAAGTAATTATTATTCATTTTATATTCAAATTACGACTAAAGTCCTAACTGATAGATTAATTGAAAAACATCTATAGCTTTCAAACAATATCAATTTTTTTGAATCCAAAACATGCGTCACATTCTATGCTTTACATAATATAGGATTAAACAAAGAAAAAATTAATTTCATGAAGTTTTGACCAAGTTAAGGTGGTCAGACATACGAGTTTTTTATATTTTTTAAAAGTTGTAATAAAATATTCATAATTAATTGTTTACTTGGAAAAAAATTACAAAAAAATATACATCACATTGGGACATGATTCCTCTACTTATATCTAAAATATTATAAAAAAATTTATCATTTTATTGTGGTTAGGGTGGTCAGATAGACACCTACTTCTTATTTTTTCCCGAAATTTAAGTACTCTGCATTGAAATTTCAAATTTTCAACAAATAATTTTATTTTTTAAAAACAAACCTAATAGTTTAGAAACTACATTCAATTTCCTACATATTCTATTCTTACATATTTTTGAAATAATATAAGTAACTTATTCAAATTTTTATGTCAAGTTGCCTAACTTTGATTTTTCTGATTTTTTTGCCACTTAAGGGCCTTTTTTTCCCATGATGATCCTACACATGTTTATTAGGAACATTATTACAACACTTTCATCAATTAAGTTCAAGTTTCCAAGACATAAAAAAGAATGGAGCAATTTATATGCAAGGATATATTAGTATCAATCATGCCAAACCATGAAGATGTATTGAGTTATCCTCTACATGTTAGTTACAACAATCCATTATGTTTTATGAGCTAACCTTTTGCAAGTCTATCAAGCATTCAAGGAATGCATCAATCAAATTTTGTAGCAACTTATGTGGGATCAATTATTATTTATCATTCATCTTTTAGGCCAATTATTATGCTTTTGGAATTTTCCTAGCCTAGGGAATGCACTCTAGATCATCATCAATCATTGTACATGGAGGAATAAATACAAAAATGAGGTTTGACTTAGGAAAACCCATATACAACAAAAATTTATCCCCAATTTCATATTATTTGTAGGTCAAATCTAGAGGTTTCAACAATTGACTATCTCAAGAAATAGAGTGTAAACAATAAACTAGTTCTTGGAAATTTTAGATTCAAAAAATTAGGAGTCTATTCTAGGTTTCATTTTACCCTAGACTAGCCAATTCAAGCTAAAAATTTACATTACAAGTTCCTCTATGTTTCTCAATTTCATATTTGAACTTTTTCTATAACTTTTTATTTTTCTCTATCCACTAAATTATATTTTTTAGATCTAGGGTTGTATGTCAAATATGATTTTCAAATCACACATCAAATTTATCACCCTCACAACTCAAAAAAAAAACATAAACACTAGGGGATTGGCTCTCCATTATGGAAACGAGGTAATCATTAAAGCCTAGTCAATTTATATTTAAAGTTGAGTTAAGTTAAAAGGAGATAATCCTGATTAACCTAATTAGATCTAGGATCACTTATCCTAATCAATAGTTGGTTTGTCATCTTGTGGTGCATCTAGATGCTAAAAATATAAAAAAATATCCAAAATATGTACCCTTAGATAACATTTCTAGTCAAGGTAGAATTCAAAATGTTACTCAAAGTGAGTTTCATTTGACCAATTGACTATCATGATTGGGTCTCATATGTATTATTGGTCTCAAAGCTAACTAGGGGCATTTTTTTGCAAAAATTTCAGACACTTGAACAAGGCATGTCCTAAAGATGAATTTCCATTGCTAAGCATTGACATCATTGTTGATCTTATAGTAGGGCATGACATGTTGTCCCTCATGGATAATTTATCACAATACAATTATATCCATATTATTGATAAAGATCAAAATAAATCTAACTTCACTACATTATGGGTACCTTTAGCTACCAAGTGATCCCCTTTGGTCTTAAGAATGTGGTGGTTAACTATCAATGAGAAATAATGACCATTATTCATGAACTTGTTCACATCATCCTTGATTATTATGTAGATGAACTCCTTGGCAAGTATAAGAATAGAGAATATAATTTGTATATTCTTTAGTACACTTTTTATCATCTTTACTATTCTTAGTTATGACTCAATCTAGAGTAATATTCTTTTGGTGTCACTAATGAAAAGTTATGGGGATTCATTTTCTCCCAAAGAGGTATTGAAGTTTATCCTCCTAGGTTTAAAACTATCTTAGAAATTCCTCTACCAAGGACATTAAATAAATTGAGAAGTATACAAGGAAGGATTTAGTCTATCAAACAATTTATTGGTTAGTTGGTAGATAAATTTTAACCATTCACCCATATTCTTCACAAGGATAATTAATTTTAGCGGGATACATCTTTTCACTAAGTCTTTTATAAGATCAAGTAATATCTAGCCTTACCATTGATTCTTATTCCTCCTATTCAAGGGGAACCTTCTTTCCTGTACATATTAGCCACATTAGCTACATTGAGGATAGTTTTGGCTCAACATAGTGAGAAAAAAAAAAGGATTTCCTATTATATCATTCTAACTTTTGGGTATGTGCAGGATCATCATGGAAAAAACAAGCCCTTAAAAGGCAAAAGATTCAGAAAAATTAGAGTTAGCCAACTTGACATAATTTTTTTGAATAAGTTATCTATATTATTTCAAACATATGCAAGAATAGAAATTGTAGAAAATTGAATTTAGTTTCTAAAATACTAGGTTTATTTAAAAATCAAAAAAACATATTTGGTGAAAATTTGAAATTTCAATGTAGTAGTACTTAAATTTTAGGGAAAAAATAAGAAGTAGGTGTCTGTCTAACCACCCTAAGCACAATAAAATGATAATATTTTTTTATAATATTTTAGACATAAGTAGAGGACTCATGTCTAGATGCGATGCATATTTTTTGGTAATTTTTTTCCAAGTAAATAATTAATTATGAATTTTTTATTACAACTTTTCAAAAATATAAAAATTTGTACACCTAACCACCTTAACTTGGTTAAAACTTCATGAAATTTAATTTTTCTTTTTCTAATCCTATAGTATATGAAGCATTGAATGTGATGCATATTTTGGACTCAAAAAATGTGATACCGTTTGAAAGCCATAGATGTTTTTCAATCAGCCTATCAATCAGAACTTTAGTCGTAATTAAAATAGAAAATGAATAATAATTATTTATTAAATTTAAAGTACAGCATAATTTATATTGGTAGAAAGCCAAGAATCTCCTTTAAAAACCCTTTTCATTTCATCAATTTTGGGTAAAAAAAAGTCGTCAACCACATACCCTACAAATACCCATCATATTGCCACTTTTTAGCCCATCATGATCCTGCAGATACCCTTTTGTTGGGTATGAAATCAACTAATCTCTAATGTGGAAAGGATTATTAGTTTTTTCCTTCATCTACTAAAAGCTTAGCCACTTTATTCCAATCCATAAAATCAAGCTAATCTACAAGGTTGACCCAATCAAGTACCTTATTTCTAGGACTATGATTATAGATTGTGTGAATAAATCAATAATCTTCGTAAGTGAATTTTGCATGGACTATGTCGACTATAAGTAAATTAATGGATAGGTAAACACATATCAACTTTTTGGAGCCTCTCTTATAGGAACACATCCTTTAGTGATTGAATTTCTTCTTATGTCCATATTCATGATCCATGATGAGCCAATATGTAATTTATAGTTTGATGAAGCATTCACAAAATGTTACTTAGGTGTAGGTTTCCTTTCAATTACTCTTCAATGTGGTCTCATTCCTAAGGATTTAAAGTCAAAATTCCTATGTATGAAAAATATAACTTAATAATAATCCTTAATCATTAGATTAAAAATAGTATTTCAATATAACATTAGTCACTTGTAAGTCTATATGGATTCATAGCTTATCATTAAATAGGTCAATAATGAATATCAAATGAAGGGTGATAAGCTTCTCCCCTAGAAAATTATTGTTTATGGCTTCAAGGAATATTTTACACACATCCATATTGGGAAAGTTCCTCAACTAAATAATAAATTAGTTGATGTAATGGCCACCATTGGATACTTGGTCAATATTCCTAATCATAATCACATATTTGAGTTTCTGGTCAAACAAATTTTGATGCCAAAATATGATATTCCTTGTAAAATAATGGTGTGTGAGATTTTTTTTCTTGAATCACCATGGCATAATGACATCTATATATACACATAAAAACAAAACCTTCCACCTAATTTAACTTGAAACCATTGTGGTGTAGGAGAACCTTCACAATGGCATGCTTTCTATGAAGAAAATCTTAGAGATTGATTAAATTTTGTTGATTCAATATTGTTGTAAAGTCATTTGAGACATTTCCCATTTAATGGGGTCTACTTAGGCCTAATTGCTATTATGATAGTCTAGCTTGGAAATTCTTATGTTTGAGTTGTATAAGTTGATGATTGGATTGTGATGACCTTTGTGATGTTGTCTTAGGTGTTTGAGAGGTTTGATAAAAGATTGAAGCTATATAATAGTGTTTTGTTGTACTGAATCAAGTGTTCAATGAAGGGAAAGTGAGTTAGTGAAGAGAAATTGGACAAAGAATGTTTTAAGACTTGTCAAATGAGTTTGTGAGAGTTTTTTTATTACTATAGAATTGCATCAAAGTGGTATCAGAGCACATAAGGTGCTGGGTAGAGAGTTGGTTTATGGTTTTGCGGTTTGAGTGTTGTTGTTGTGTGCAGGTTAGGAAGAACCTGGTTGGTGGTCAAAAGACTAGATTGAGGATACGTGGAAAGGATCTAGGTGAGGATGAGAAAGTTGAGAGAAAAGTGAGCTGTGAAGCAAGGAGAGGCATGCTTAGAGAACACATGAAAGATGGAGAATTTGAGAAGACATTTGCAAGCAGTGAAAGAGAGGAAAAAGAGAAAAAGATAAGAGAAGTTTGACAAAGAGGTTGTAGAATTGAAGCAAGACATAAGAAGGTTGGAAAAAGAGTTCCAAGAGTCCATGATGAAGTTGGAGAAGATGATGAAGCAAGTAAAAAGTTGGAGATTGATAGTGAAAAAGAGAGTTACATGGCCCATTCAAAAGATAACAAGAAGAAGGCAAAGGAAAATGAAGATAAAAGATGATGAAGAGTTTCAATATGTAGAAGAAGCATTCATGGAAGAAGACAAATGTGTTGTAGTTATTTCCAAGCATGAAGGTGAAGAGAAAGTAGAGATAAAAGGATAGATTTCAGAGAGTGGAGAAATTGAATTGGTGAGAAGCTTAGATGAAGTGTTGATCAAGGAAGAATTTCTCATGGAGATTTGCAAAGAGCTAAAAATAGATGGAGGTATTGTGATGAATTTAATGTGTCATTTCTTTATTATGCTAATTTTTTGGATAGAAAACAAGTTGAAGGTTAAAGTTCAAAGGAGTGAACAAGACACTAAGAAGCATCAAAGTTTGGAGAATCTATTTCAATTGGCAAGAAAGATAGAAGCCTAATTTGCATGGGCAAGTTCAAACCAAAGGTAAAAATGAAGGTGATTTAGAGCAGTTTCAAGGTGAGTTAGTGGAAGAGTATATCAAGGATGCAGTTTGTTGACAACATAAAATTCAAGTGGACTTGAAATTAATTTGGCCAAGAGTATGGTGTAGGAGCACCTTGACAATGACATGTTTTCTATGAAGAAAATCTTGGAGATTGATTAAATTTTGTTGATTCAATATTGTTGTAAGGTCATTTGAGTCATTTCCCATTTTATGGGGTCTACCTAGGCCTAATTGTTGTTATGCCAGTCTAGCTTGGAAATTCTTATGTTTGAGTTGTATAAGTTAATGATTGGATTGTGACAACCTTTATAATGTTTTCTAAGGTGTTTGAGAGATTTGATAAAAGATTGAAGCTATATAATAGTGTTTTGTTGTACTGAATCAAGTGTTCAATGAAGAGAAAGTGAGTTAGTGAAGAGAAATTGGAAAAAGAATGTTTGAAGACTTGTCAAATGAGTTTGTGAGTGTTTTTATTCCTCTAGAATTGCATCAAAGTGGTATTAGAGCACAAAATATGCTAGGTGGAGAGTTGGTTTGTGGTTTTGTGGTTTGTGTGTTGTGGTTGTGTGTAGGTTAGGAAGAACCTTGTTGGTGGAAAAAAGACTAGATTGAGGATAAGTGGAAAGGACCTAGGTGAGGCTAAGAAATTTGAGAGAAAAGTGAGTTGTGAAGCAAGGAGAGAGCTACTTAGAGATCATCTAAAAGATGGAGAATTTGAGAAGACATTTACAGGCAAAGGAAGAGAGGAAAAAGAGAAAAAGACAAGAGAAGTTTGACAAAGAGGTTGCAGAATTGAAGCAAGACATAAGAAGGTTGGAAAAAGAATTCCAATATTCCATGATGAAGTTGGAGCAGATGATGAAGCAAGCAACAAGTTGGAATTTGATAGTGAAAAAGAGAGTTACATGGACCATTCAAAAGATAGAAAGAAGAAGGCAAAGGAAAATGAAGATAAAAGATGAAGAAGAGTTTCAAGATGTAAAAAAAGCATTCATGGAAGAAGAAAAATGTGTTGTAGTTATTTCCAAGCATGAAGGTGAAGAGAAAGTAGAGATAAAAGACCAGATTTTAGAGAGTGGAGACATTGAGTTGGTGAGAAGCTTAAATGAAGTGTTGATCAAGGAAGAATTTCTCATGGAGATTTGCAAAGAGCTGAAAACAGATGGAGGTATTGTGATGATTTTAATGTGTCATCTCTTTATTGTGCTATTATTTTGGATAGGAAACAAGTTGAAGGTTAAAGGAAAAAGGAGGGAAAAAGATACTGAAAAGCATCAAAGTTTGGAGAATCTGATTTTAGTTCGAAAGGAAGATAGAAGCCTAATTTGCATGGACAAGTTCAAACCAAAGGTAAAAATGAAGGTGATTTAGAGCAGTTTCAAGGTGAGTCAGTGGTAGAGTATATCAAGGATGCAGTTTGTTGACAACATCAAATTCAAGTGGACTTTAAATTCATTTGGCCAGGAGTATGGTGCAGGAGCACCTTGACAATGCCATGTTTTCTATGAAGCAAATATTGGAGATTGATTAAATTTTGTTGATTCAATATTGTTGTAAGGTCATTTGAGTCATTTCCCATTTGATGGGGTCTACTTAGGCATAAATGTTGTTATGAAAGTCTAACTTGGAAATTTTTATGTTTGAGTTTTATAAGTTGATGATTGTATTGTGATAGACTTTCTAATGTTGTCTAAGGTGTTTGAGACATTTGTTAAAATATTGAAGCTACATATTAGTGTTTTGTTGTACTAAATCAAGTGTTCAGTGAAGGGAAAGTGAGTTAGTGAAGAGAAATTGGACAAAGAATGTTTGAAGACTTGTCAAATGAGTTTTTGAGACTATTTTTCTTCCTCTAGAATTGCATCAAAGTGGTATCAAAGCACATAAGTTGACGGGTAGAGAGTTGGTTTGTGGTTTTATGGTTTGTGTGTTGTGGTTGTGTGCAGGTTAGGAAGTACCTGGTTGGTGGTCAAAAGATGAGATTGAGGATAAGTGGAAAGGACCTAGGTGAGGATGAGAAATTTGGGAGAAAAGTGAGTTGTGAATGAAGGAGATACTTGCTTAGAGACCATCTAAAAGATGGAGAATTTGAGAAGACATTTGCAAGCAGAGGAAGAGAGGAAAAAGAGAAAAAGACAAGAGAAGTTTGATAGAGAGGTTGTAGAATATGAACCAAGACATAAGAAGGTTGTAAAAAGAGTTCCAAGAGTCCATAATGAAGTTGGAGTAGATGATGAAGCAAGCAACAAGTTGGAATTTGACAGTGAAAAAGAGAGTTACATGGCCCATTCAAAAGATGGCAAGAAAAAGGCAAAGGAAAATGAAGATAAAAGATGAAGAAGAGTTTCAAGATGTAGAAGAAGCATTCATGGAAGAAGACAAATGTGTTGTAGTTATTTCTAGGCATGTAGGCAAAGAGAGAGTAGAGATAAAAGACCATATTTCAAAGAGTGGGGATATTGAGTTGGTGAGAAGCTTAGATGAAGTGTTGATCAAGGAAGAATTGCTCATGGAGATTTGCAAAGAACTAAAAATAGATGGAGGTATTGTAATGAATCTAATGTGTCATTTTTTTATTGTAAAATTGTTTTGGACAGGAAACAAGTTGAAGGTTAAAGGAAAAAAGAGGGAACAAGATACTAAGAAGCATCAAAGTTTGGAGAATCTAAGTTCAGTTGGCAAGCAAGATAGAAGCGTAATTTGCATGGAAAAGTTCAAACCAATGGTAAAAATGAAGGTGATTTAGAGCAGTTTCAAGGTGAGTCAGTGGTAGAGTATATCAAGGATGTAGTTTGTTGAAAACATCAAATTCAAGTGGACTTGGAATTCATTTGGCCAGGAGTATGGTGCAGGAGAACCTTGACAATGACATGTTTTCTATGAAGGAAATCTTGGAGATTAATTAAATTTTGTTGATTCAATATTGTTGTAAGGTCATTTGAGTCATTTCCCATTTGATGGGGTCTACTTAGGCCTAATTATTGTTATGAAAGTCTACCTTGGAAATTCTTATGTTTAAGTTGTATAAGTTGATTGGATTGTGATAGACTTTCTAATTTTTTCTAAGGTGTTTGAGTGATTTCATAAAAGATTGAAGCTATATAATAGTGTTTTGTTGTACGAAATCAAGTGTTCAATGAAGGGAAAGTGAGTTAGTGAAGAAAAATTGGACAAAGAATGTTTGAAGACTTGTCAAATGAGCTTGTGAGAGTGTTTTCCTTCCTCTAGCATTGCATCACATTGCAAAGAATTTATCCAACAATCATGCAATTCCACCATCCTAAGAGATACTCTTTACCATAGGAGATATCGTTGTTTTCTATTAGGATGTTAAACATTTCTAGAATCACACCTTGTGATGCAAGACTAACACATGATGGTATCTATGAATCCCACACAAGTGGTATTATTGTTGCTAATAAACTTATGTGAATAAGGTATTATTGGCCAACCATAAAGTACAACGCTTGATAGTATATCAACAAATTCTTGGCATGTTAGTAGCATGGAGACCTCATTTATATGCCTTCATAAGAATTGCAACCAATAACACCACTTTAACTGTTTTCATAATGGGGTCTTGACTTGGATATTGTGATTCATCATCATTTAATGACCATGATTTCATCATCATTATTGTTGAGTAATTCACAAAGTGGGTTGAAGCCATTCCATTCACTCTCATTACATGTAGTCAAATTGCTAAATTCAGTCTCTATCATATCACTTATCTATATAGTATCCCCTCCACCATGTTTTCCAAAAATGGTAGACCTTTCAAGAATTGGGATGTTTGCAATCTTTTTTACAATTATGTATCCAACATCAATGGTCTAATTTATATTACCTCAAGGAAATAGTTAAAAAAATGCAAATAATAATACTTTACTAAAAATATTAAAGAAAATTATCAATAAAATTGGTCATGATTGGCATATCCATTTGAATCCCATATTAAAATAATTATCATACATCTATCTATAAACCTATAGACTCCACTCCATACTCTATAGTTTATTGTGCTCCCATAATTTTGGATATCACTAATTCTTTTATCAATGGTGTGGAATATTGATTTGCATGGTTTCCTCGACTAGATCTCTTAGATGATATGTGTCTCAATACCTTTAACCATATTCAAGCCTATCAAAATAGTCTATATAGAATCTAAAATAAAATATCATGTCTACAAAATATCATATAAGTGATCTTGCATGAAATGAAAATTTAAAAAATAGTGGAGATAGAGATAAGAAAATAAAATTTTCACCTAATTGGTTAGGCCTGTACATGATCACAACTAAAAATTCTTTAGCAGCATATCAATTCATAACTATATATAGTGAACCTCAATAAGATCAACTAAACATCACCCATATCAATAAAATCTATGCATGAATCCACCTTATATCCCACTATTCATAGATCTTCAAAAAATTAAAAATCAAAAAAGAAATAAAAATCAACAAAATTGAAATACTAAAGAGAAATAATTTGTCCTATAGTAAAAACCACCTTGTTTGGCACCATGAATAAATATCATGGTAAAAAGTTTGAAAATAGGCACCATCTGTAAAACGGTGTCTTTATTATATCTCTAACTCCTCACCTTACCTCTATGCAATCTAACACAACATATATCATCCTAATACTCCTCCATCCCATACAACACATCATTCATCTATGGATACCATTGTTTTCCCAATTAATTTTTTAAATGACTTGGATAGCTATCCCATTTTTGTGCTTCATACATTACTTTTTTGGCATATCCTAATGAATCTAATGCATACTTTAATCATTTTATTATACTAGAATATCTATCAAACTCATATTATGTAAATGTTATACATCATGTACATATTATGCGTGTCATATAAATAAGGTCAATCTCGTGTCACCATCTAGGTTCATCCTTATACATACATGTCAATAGGTCTCATCATTTAGTCTACCATGTCACCAATAATCCCTTATTAGAAGGTACTTCAACAAAATTGTTAACCCCCTTTGGGTTTTGGGTATCTTGATCATCTCTTTTATAAGAATCCTAGGTTTTACCCATCATTTTTTTTAATCTTTGTACGATATATCATTACTCAAATTAGATCACATTCCCCCATCCATCATTGTGGAAAAATGTACTTGTGATGTTTGTTAAATTTCATTTTTCCCTTTGGCTCTCTTAAATATATTTTCGAGCTTCCTACTTTTCTTGCTTAAGGTAGCCATGATCTATCATGTCATGGTGTGCTTTGAACAATGAAGTTAGGGGAAAATCTTACATTTTTGTGTGTTATGATTTCATGGTTGTATCACATTGTTCCCACCTATTTATTTCATGACCTTGATGTATGATAGGGTATTCCTTTTATTTGTGGTTTTCCAACATCATAAACATCAAATTTCTCTATAACTTTGTTAGATGTGGGAGTAACCTTCTTGATTTTTGATTCAATCTAATCAATGTGATACAAGGTCACATTGGTTCCTCATACTACAGTCTATAGTATCTCATGATCAGTCAAATTAAGTTATCACTATAGGGTAGTTTTAATTTGGAACAAAAAATACCCCATCCATTTATCCTATTTTAAAAATTCATTCATTCCTTTATCGTACACCTACAAATATCATCAATTTTTGCATCCCTACTTAGTCATCAATTTTTTTGTGCACATTTTTCCCATCTTTTCTTCCCATTCCTTGATATTTTTATTCTTATGGTTGATTTTTTATGGCTCAATATATACACCCACATATCATCAAATCCATTATATTATAATTTAGTTTCATTTAATTTTTTTATATTTGCTAGTCTAAGAATATTTTTCATATTCATTTATTATGGGGAAAAGGGATCTATCGTCTAAATTACACATTTCCTAGCATTACATTAGAGGAACCAAAAATGATCACACAAGAGCACTTGGCAACTATCCTCAAAGAAAAAAAGACAATGATAGATCAACATTTTGGTCCTCTTTGTGTTTTGTATGTGGGATGATTTGATTGGTTAGGAATTGAATTAATTTGATTATGTAAATGTAAAATTTGGTTAACTATGGATCTAAAATAAACTATTGTGATTTCAAGAAACAAAAAAACTATTTCAAGGAACTTGGCATTTAAATTAGGCCTAAAATTATTTGGTCAATGACGGTGGCACCCTAGACTAGATAATGTTATTTTCTAAAATATATGAATAGATCTTAGTAGGTCATAGTCTATAGGTTCTTCCTTCCTAGACTCAACTTCAAAACTTTGACTATTGATGAATAATTCATCTTTCCTTAATTTGTTGAAGAAGGATGCTTGAATAATTGATCTTGTAATTAGGTATTTAGTCCTCTCCCAAATCCACTTAAGATCTACCATGTACAAACAAGAAAGGGGATAAAGGGTTGTGATATATAGGGGCTTTCTTAAGAAAACCCCATTTTGGTTTTTCCACCTCTATAATGGCTATGATTATGTAAAGACTGCTTACCCTTGGTTAAGCAATGTAAAAAGGATAATATCATGTGACAAATCAAGTGTTACAACTTACCATTCAAATCTATTTCCTTTGATAGCTTGAAGTCATGGTACTCATCTCATACAAGTAGAATTGGATGCTTAGTTGAAGGTCCTGCAAGTGTTGATTCTCACAAAAAAAAAATTAACATAAAACATTCTTACTCATAAACTTGACGCATTTCTAATCATGAATCTTGACTAATGAAAATTATTGCTAATTATTCTCTTGATTGCTTTTTTTGATACACAATTATAATTAAAATTATATAGTTAATTCATCTAGCTTTAAATGGTGAAAAAGAATTGTATTTATATGCATTTATTATTTCCCACAATATTAATTGTAAAAAACCAAAAAATAAGTTTATATTTTCAAATGTAAAAATGCTAACAAGAATAAATTTAAAATTGTTCCAAAATACATTATTGAAGGGCAGTGGCATCCTAGACAATACTGACTTTTGGGCTTTTGTGACTATTAAATAAATATTTTATATTAGTTCTACACATTAGGAAGTGTGGTCATAGATCCAACTAGGATTAATTTTTTTTAATTGACTCCACATTTGGACACAAAACCAACTAGGGTGGATGATTGGATTACTTCCATAAGGGAGACTAAATAACCTAGGACTTTGGTCCTTTTGAGTTGTAAAATTGGAAAGTTTTATGTGTTTTTAAACAAGATTATTTGACATAAAACCTTAGATCTAAAAATGTAATCATCACACACGGGAAAACCAAAATTGTTAGAACAATTGAAGATCTAAGAAGGAGATATAGAGAGGAACTTGTGACTAAAATTTGAGCTCAAACTAGATTGATAGGGGTGGTAGCACCATGATCTTAGGTTGTTTCATTTTTTGGATCTGAAAACTTTGAAAACTAGGTTACAATATGCTCTATGTATTTTGTGACCTACTCATAATGAAACTTTTGAATCTATCTTGCACACATGAAAAGAGTAGGAAATTTTGTGCTATATAGGGGCTTTCCTAATTCAAAACCTATTTTGGTATTTCTACCTCCATGTATAACAAATGATGATGATCAAGAGGGCATGCCCTAGGTTGGGAAGAGGTAAAGCAATAATTGACTAGAATTTTAAATGATAAATGGATAATATTACGTTAGGCATGAAACAACTTTCCAAGTGATGTTCACACCTTAAGTTGCCACCAAATTTTATTAAATGGTGCTTTGATTACTTGATATACCTACAAGAGGTTAGTCCATAAAACATAATAGATTGTTTTAGGTAGCATATAAAGGAAAACTCCTACATCTTCATAAAAATGGCATCATTGATCATAATAGAGCTCCTTGTTAATTATTACTTTATTCTTCCTAATGTCCTACAAGCATTATCTTGATCAATAAAAGCATTGTAATAATACTACTAATTTTACCCTTGAATTTTCTTTGACTACTTTTAGTATGCTTGATTGTGATTCAAAAATTGCTAGATATTTAAAATGATAAAAGACTTGTATTTATATATGTTTCTTTAGTTCCCACAAAATCAATGATTAAAAGATAACAAAAGAAATTGGATTTTTAAATATTAAAATTCAAACAATAACATATTTAAATTAGGACCAAAATAGGTTGGACAGGGGCATTGGTGCCCTAGTACAAAACTATTTTGGGGAATTTTATGTCAATAAATAAATATTAAATAATAATTCCTAATTTAATTTTTATTTTGCAAAGATGACCATAAAATGGGTAATTTAAGAGCACAATTGTATCTAGGAAAATAGGGGGAAGCTAAACTCAGTGTGAAATTGTCAAGAGTGAAAATTTATAATGCTATATTTAGCCCCCATTTTAGTGAGAATATGAACTTATACTCATGCAATACTAAAGGAAGGAGAATAAAGATTTTTTTATCAAAATACTGAAGATATGAGATAACACCAAGTTGAGGGGTGAGAAATCAGGCCCAACTTAGGATTCCATCAATGTACAATGTTAAAACACACATGAAGAAAATATCTCATGTTAGATAAAGTAAGATTCAACCATACATACGGTCATCAATGAACAATCAATGGAGTACACATAAATGAATAAAAAATGAATACATAAAGAAAACATGATGCATATAAATAATACATGAAGAAAATACATAGATAAAGCACACCAAATACACAAATAAAACACACCAAATACACAAAGAAAGCACATATACTACACATATAAATAAAAAATAACATGCACATGAAACAAAGAAGAATGAACTAAAGATTCAAGTTAGTAAGGTAAAGAGACCTCAGTATGCAAGGTTTCCTTACTTAACAAGCATCATCCACCAAACATACACATCTAAAATGCTAAAATACTGAGATGCATAGATCTAATAGCTAGCAAGATATGTTATGTTAGGTGTCCATAAAATATGATGGTTTTCATAAGTCCAACATGTTGATTTATACTAGGTGACTCATGAAACACATGGACCCACTGATAAGCAAGTTGTGTTATGCTACATGGCCAGGTAAAAATTCTTAAATTGAAAGGACAACAAGCTCCATTATACTAGGTGTATGAAAATCATGCTTCAGGGAGCACATAAAAATTTAACGTCATGGGGATGAATCAATAATTAATGTTATAGAGAATGAATTGATAACCAATCCACAAGAGCATTATAAATAATACCACCACCAAGAGGGTATTTCAATAGGTCAAAAATCTCAAGAAATCAATAAAAATGTATAGGGTGATATACCCCGCCTTAAAATGTCAATATTCTTTCTATGTTGATATTTTAAAGAAAATAAGGGGAAGAGGAGATTGTTGAAAAGAATGCACACCCCCCAAAACTAGTTATCCTTACCCCCAAGTGTAAAGAAAAAGTAAAACATGCAAGAGACTATTGTGTTGATACCATAGATGAAATATGGTTGCATGCAAGATTGTACTACCATGAATGACAATAAGAAAACACACGAAGCTAAAAATGTTATATAGTGAGGAGCAACACCATACAAGAGAGATCATTATATAGAATGATTAGGTGCATCAACACATGGAAGATCACCAAAATAAATAAGTTTTTTTTTTATATATTGCCTCGAAAAAATATGTTCTTGCTTTGATAAAGGGTAAGGTGTAAGACACAATCCTTTCTCTTGTGAAGAAAAGTTAGCCCGCTAACCACAATATTTTATAAATGTGGTAAATGATGGAGGATGAGATGTATATGAAGGATAAGGTTGGAACCCTAAACTTTTTTTTCTAAGGTAAGTTGTATAATTCACATGATCCTTAACTAGTTTTTCCATGTTTTCATAATATCTAATTTTACAAAAAAAATTAAATCCAAGCCCATAATACTTTTCTAACTTAGATGGAGGAGGTTTGTCTAAATGATTATGAGAAGAATTTGATTATTTTGTAAAAATTAAAATACTTTTTAGGTGTTGAAATGTTTAGGTTAGACATTTTCAACACACGAGGAATGAAAGCTAACAAGCTCCCATCACCACCACGGGATGATGTTTTTATATTTTTTGATGTATAAAAAGATTGAGAAAATAAAAAAACAAGACTCCTTAGGTTGAAATTTTTATTGAAATTTTTATATTTTGTACTCTTCCACATAGGAGAATATAAAATCTATTGAAGCCCAATCATCACCAAAACATGTACTTCAAGAATTATTTGTATTAGATTGTGTTGATACCATTCCAACAACCTTTGACTCTTTGGAGTTTGATGGTGAGATTTTAGTTTCCCTAATGTAAGTAGGTGTAAAATATAACAATCACCAATCATCACACAAGAGTGTATCCATATTATTATTATCATTAGAAGGTGAGAGTTCAACTTTTGACGATGTAATTATGGATATAAAATCCCTCGAGCTCCCTTCAAGTTGATTCTATTTTGATAGGTCTAGCCTACACCTTGTACATTTGAATATCCCCAGCCCCCTTTTTGAAGAGCTTCACCCGCTATCACCACATTTGCACCAAAAACTCCTCACAAGGATTCTTCCTTTGCTTCTCTTTCGAGCCCCACCATGCTTCCATGTGTCAGCAATGTGGGCCTTTGAAGCCTGCTTCCCTTCGCTTCTCTACTAAGCTCTACCCACATGCCACACAACATCATTCTACATACACTTTTTGGCAGATCCCAGAGTCAACGTTGGTAGTGAAGACTCCTCAATGTGTCTTCTCCATGGGGGTTTTCATCACAGGGAAGGAAGGATCAATGAAAAATCCTTCCCTATCTCCACTTGTCCTAACTGATTTCATGGGTGAGCGACACATGTCTACAAGGGATTCTGCTACTTCTACACTAGGACCACTACCATTATTTGTAGGGAATGCATCTGGCTTGAGGGTTACTGCATTCTCTAGCTCAAAATATTTCTATTGCAATGACCTTGGGAAATCATTGCTATGGGAATCATTATTTGGGATGAGGGAATTGTTTCTATTATAGGCTTTTAGGAAGTGGAGTGATTTTCTATATATATTGATTCTTCCTTCCGAAAATGAGTTTAGAACATACAAAGAAATTGTGAAGACACGAGGACTTTTGTATTGTTTTTTTTATTACTAAGACTCACATATTGTACCATTGTTCAACCTTTCTATTTCTTAGTTATTTGACAAAACATTATACTATGCCATTATTGTACTAGGTAGTTTATTTATAGAACTTCCATAATTTCAATATAAGTTTGTTAATTTAGACAATATCTTGGAATCTTCTTTTTAATAAATATGTATGGGAGTTATTTTATCTTATTGGATAAATTATTTGGGTTTCAATCTCCAATTTTTGTTATTCTAGGACATGCGGATTGTTGAATGAACCCTTAAATTCCATCCAAAAAATAGATTTGTCATGCCTACACCTACATCTTGGCCCATCTCCTTAGTTAAATCTTTATTTTATATATTTTCTTCCTTTTCCCATTCCAAACCCAAAATTACAAAAAAAAATGGCTTCTTAAAAAACCTAGAGATCACTTAGTTTAGTGCAATTGGTCCCCCATTAACTGAGTTTCCCATAACGTTCTTGCTTGTCAAATTTTTGCATCAAAAAATTCTTTTTCTGGCACACCTGGTGCTACTTAAATGTACCTAAGCCTAAAGTGGGTGTATGAGCCATCAACCTATTACTAGATCCCAAACAACGAATAACCCAGGCTTGCTAGTGACACCACTAGTAATAGTTCGAAGTAGAACCCATCTAGTGAATGTTTTGATCCCTCCACTACTCATGTTGCCAATTTCTAATAGAAATTATTTGGCATGGGATGTCAGAAGCCCCCTTATAGTACCAGTAGCACCTGTCATTTGGGCCCCTATCTTGGCCTCTACTTTAAAAGTTGTACCAAAATTCATCAAGGAAGGCTTAAAACACCATCTGAACACCTGCAAGATGTGGAAGACGCATGTTTGGTGCACAGAGTCACCAACCAAAATGTAGCGCAAATTTTTTTTACAACCTCTTTCAAGGGTGAGGTGCTAGATTGGTACCACACTTTGCAAGCTAACACTATCAGTACCTGGGACCAGCTCAGAGATCCTTTCTACAAAAGATTCTCAAATAATGGAGATCGGTCTTCGCTATATAATCAATTGGAAACCATAATGCATGACCCATATGAAGCCATGAATGACTTCAATTCCTGATTCCACACAACTTGGCAGAGGATATAGGCTTCTATTCACCCACCAGCTAAGTTGGCATTCATGTTCTATTAGAAATCCATTAGTGTCGACATCTCAATGATGATCTAGTCTTTTAGTGGAACCACTCTACCAGATGCATACAACATTGTTGTCAAAGCGGAAAATAATTTAATAGACATCAATAATTTTCCACCTCGGTCCACTATGCCTATATTCCTTGAGATCTTAGTTCCTACTTAGGAAATAAAATCTACCAGTGCGCCTGCTCCTACCCATTCTATGTACACATACATGGGTGTGCAACAAAATGTCGCTTCCACATCTAGCTCTTCAAAATATGAGATGAGTGATGTCAAGGAGTTGTTGTGGACCATCAAGAAAAACCAATTTGTGCCTCTGAAGCCAACCTACCAAAATTATCAAGGCAGAAGATCTTCCTATCAGCAAAATCAATTTCAAGGAGGCTCGCACACAAATTGGTAGGCTCAAACAACTAATTGAATAGTTTCAGTCACTACTCTGCTACAAAATGCTCACCTAAGCTCGAGCAGAGAGCTAACGGCAGGGAAAAACAATCTCATCGATGAAATCAATCCCTGGTGCTTCCCTTGCGGTGATGTGTATATGCCCCAAAACTACTCGTGCGACACCTACAACAAAAGGTGGTGGAACAGTGCAATCTAGGTGTGACATCAGACCCTGTAGGTTATGTATACACCTCTCCCCAGATGGAAAATGGGGCACTCACTGTGTAAATGCAAGGGATGTCCCTA
Source organism: Sequoia sempervirens (assembly GCA_007258455.2). Classification (NCBI taxonomy): domain Eukaryota; kingdom Viridiplantae; phylum Streptophyta; class Pinopsida; order Cupressales; family Cupressaceae; genus Sequoia; species Sequoia sempervirens. Next base: position 183,385 of record VDFB02013849.1, on the reverse strand, counting down.
GAGAAAGAAACAAATATAGCTCTCGATCACATGCTCTTCTCATGGATGGAAAAAGAAGAGGTAGTGTTTGCAAATGATGCATCCACATTGAAAGCCCCACAAGTGTATTTCGATTACAACACTCACTCTAAGAGGAGATTCATGGGTGATCCAATCATCCCATAGCTCAAAGGTACTGTTGACCTAACTCCTAGTACCCCTACAGTTGCACAACAATTTTAGTCGTGAAGGGAAATTGTTATAACTAGGGCTAAGGAACAAAAGCCTTCAAATCCACCACCATTCAATGTGGTTGAACAGTTGAAAAAATCCTTTGCTAATGTGTCCCTTTGGGATATCTTATCTATTTTGAAGCAGAAGTTATTGCTGCAGAAAGCCCTTCGAGAGGATGCAATCATTGAGCCAATAGAGCAATCACTCGAGGGAAAGGTCGTTGATCCATCACCTCCTACCAAAGTTCTCAAAAATAATATAGAGGAAGCCTCTACCAGAGTTAGAGATAAGCTGAAACTAAATCCCTCTTTCCTAACTCTTATTGTGGGGAAGAAATTATTGCACAATTCTATAATTGACTCTAGTGCTAGCACCACAGTCATGCCCAAGCAGATAGCTCAAGCCTTAGGACTTAGCTATGAACCTTTAAAAGGAAGTTATGTAGCTTGATGGGAACAAGGTTGAAATCATAGGTTTCATTAAGAACCTCCCCTTGACTCTATTCTCCTACCCTAGTATCATAGTTCCCCAAGATACCATGATCATAGACATTCCCCTCATGTTTGGTCATTGTTTATCCTGGGAATTCACTTCAAAGATAGGTGGATATCTTTCTTTCGATTGGTCACACATGATCCTCGGGACCAAGCATGGAGCTAAAATGAAAATAATATTTGAACCTTTACATTTGGAACATGTGGCCATTGAAGCCATGATCAACATTGAGGATGCCCATACCTCTTTCACCAAAGAGGAAATGTATTGTACCAAGCTACTAGAGGATGAAAAAGTGACCAAAGACTGGAATGATTCGGAGGAGGTCCTCTTGAATGAATATATAGATACTGATCCTTTTGGTAACTATCATGCCACTGGATTTGAGACCTATGTAATCTATGATGAAGATCAAGTGATCCCGAGAGTCAGAAAGGAATTTGAGAGTTGTCAAGCCTCAGAGCTATGGACGCTACATTTTGATGGAGCAAGATCCAAAGTTGGCGCAAGAGCCAAGATATGTTTCAAATCCACATCTAATGAAAAGAAACTATGGTCCTTCTGCTTCCAGTTTGCTTGTTTGAAAAATGAAGTTGAACATGAAGGCCTAGTGCAAGGTCTAACCCTTGCAGAGCGGATGGGCATCAACCAAATAATGGTGTTTGGAGACCTTGAGCCAGTGATCAATCAAGTCTGGGGGATTTTCGCAGCCAAGAATGTTCACGAGAGATCCTATAGAAATAGAGTCTAGGACCTGATCAAGGGCTTTGAAGCTTTCAATATCCAGATAGTAACCAGAGAGAAACATATAGATGTAGACCACATGGCAACAATCGTATCTCAATTGATCCTACTTCCTACTTAATTCATAACATACACTATGTATGAGTAATCGTCTGATCGAAAATACCAGATAATGATCAAAATTGACAAGTTTTTGAAAGTGATGAACACATCGACTCATTCATCCAACAGTTAGGGGAGTTTGTTGAGCAACTCCAACTGAAGATTGTCAAGGCATTGTTGCAATTATGAGCTACTTTGGTGGTGTTTTCATTAATGTTTTCATTGATGTCAACACAATTCTGTATGTTGTAGATTGTACATGTATAGTTGAGATGTTGCTGAGATGTTGTGAGTACATGGATCTATCTTTATGGTGTTGTAGATGTGTTTGTTTCATGAGTTTCCAAGTGCTTTTGAGAAAATTAATAAAGAAGTGAAGACAAAGTGATGGAAGTGTTCAAAATGTTCTCTAGTATGTGCTCCACATTTCTCCTGTATTGATCTTATGCTTGTGTGGACTTTAAGGATTGGTAATGGTGATATCATGGTGATATTTCCTAAGTTTTAGCTTTTGGTTTGATGGTACGTGAAAGTCACGTTCACTGATATGTGAACTGTTTTGGCTGAGTTGGCCTTCTGTGGAATGGGAGAGATGTTTTTGCTCTGTAGTCCTCCACTGTTTTGTTTTAGATCTTGGATATGTATTGTGAAGGTCTTTTCTATGCTCTAGAAAAGATGTTTGAAGTTTAGTGATTTGGAATTCATGTTTCAGTATTTCACTATGAGTTTGTACAATCTGGATGGACTCGTGAAAGGTGTTAAGTGAATGAAGTTTGTTGTTTTACTACGAATGTAACTAGAAGATTTTGAGTTGTATTCTCATGCATAAGAAAGCATGTTGTGGCATCTGCATGTCATCTTCTTATTAGGAAGCATGTACATCAATATTCTTTTGTGTTTTCATTAGGTTTGGTTGACCTGGTGTTTACACTTCATTCGAAGAATAAAATTTAATTAAGGAAGCATGTGGTTGACTCAAGATTTTTTTTTTTTTTTATCTTGAAAAATGTTTTTATTGGCCCACTCTCATTCCTTTCCACTGTGGTAATGTTGAGTCGCCAACCTAATTTGAATTTATGCAATGAGGTATTTGTGTCTGACCCTCGAGAAAGTTTCTAAGGTTGCGGATTGTATAAAAGTAAGTCAAATTATGAGAAATGTATGATAGTGTGATGCAAAGTGAAACAAGTGTGCCACAAATCATAAGAGAAGAAGTGTGTGTGTGAGTTGTGATAGCAATTTTAGTGTGTTGAAGGCAGTGAGTTGAAGGTTTATGCAATCCTGTAGATGTTCGTTAATTTTTGTGGTGGATATTTTGCTCTCTTTTATATATGTAGGAAGTGAGCCTTTGTACTTGAACAGTGAGTCCTCTTTTGGGAAAAGAGCCTTTCTATTCAGTTTGTAATCTTTTATATTGTGAGTTAACCCTCACCATGGTTTTTCCCTCATTGGGTTTTCCATGTTAAAAATTTGGTGTTCATTATGTTGATTTACTTTCTGTTATTTGTTTTTCTTGCTCTAACTTAATAAAAAAATAGTGTGGTTGTGGAATTAATAGGTGTTGAGTATTTAAGTTTGAATTGTGTGACAACTGATTCACCCCCCCTCTCAGTTGTCTTGTGCCTATTAACAATCGATATCAGAGCTTTGATTCCTTGTTGTTGAGCTTGACCACTTAAGGAAGATTTGACAGTGCATAAGTTGGTGATCCCTATGTTTGATGGTACTGATTACAATGATTGGAAAGGAAAAATGAAAGGACATATTATGTCTCTTGGTTTCAAAACTTGGAAGGAAATTGAGAATAAGTATATACCTCCATTTGGTGGTCTGACTGTTGTAGATGAGATTTCTTCTTATGAAGAAAATGAGAAGGCGAAGTATGGTATTTGCAGTGGATTGTCTAAAAATGAGAGAGCTATAGTTCTTTCTTTGGATATTGAATATGAAGTCTGGAAGAAGTTGGAAGACATGTATGAAGGAAATGAAAGAGTGAAACTGACAAAGAAACTAGTAGCAAAGCATAGATTTGTGAATCTAAAAATGGAAGAAGGTGAAGACTTTACAAGTTTCTTCCAAAGGGTACAATTGATTGTAAATGAAGTTAGGAATCAAGGAGGAAAACTATTAGATGAAGACATAATTATGAAGATCCTAATCACCCTACCAGAATGCTACAATGACAAGATTTCAGTGATTGAAGAGATGTATGACCCTGAGAAGTACACATTAGAACAGTTGTTCAGAACCTTCCAAGCATTTGAGATGAGAAAGTTTTGGAAAGATGACAAGATGGAAGCAAAGATAGAAACATAATTTAAGGAAATGAAGATTGAAGATGAACCAGATAGTGATGGTGTTGATGAGTTGGAAGAAAACTTCACCAGGTAGTTGAAGAAAGGCACTACAAAGTATAAAGTTATGTTGCCCTTTAAATGTTTTAGTTGTGGTAATATTGGTCATTATGCTTCAAGATGTATGAATAGAGCTACACATAAGAAGAATAAGGATTATAAGGATAAGGATAGGAAGGATAAGAAATATAAGAAGTTGTACTATGTTAAAGAAGTAGGGATTTCTGATGATGAATCTGAGAATGAGGTTGATGATAGTGAATGCTAATTCTTGGATTTGGAAAGTAAATTTGTATCCACTAAACCTGGAAGATGTGTAAGCAAGAAGACTTTAGAGAGTAAGAAAAATAGGATTTAAGGTACTTTGGTTACCACTTTTCATGCAATATAGGATGAAGACTATTGGGTAATTGATAGTGGATGTTTTAATCACATGAATGAAGATAAGAGTAAGTTCACTAAACTTGAGAAATATGATGGTGGTTTAGTTATGTTCAGTGATGATTTAGGAGCTAAGATATGTGGGAAAGTTTCAATTAGTTTTGATGGAGTGCTTAGTACTGATGATGTATACTATGTGAAGAATTTGATGAATAATCTTCTGAGTGTTGGTCAGATGTGTAGCAATGGTTTTACACTTGTATTCTAGAACAATACTTGTGAAATCAGAAAAAGGATCCACAAATGGAGATATGATTGTTGCTGGAAGAAGAACTCATGGAAACATCTATCAGCTGAAGGGAGTTGATGGTCATTGTCTCGTATCTCAAATCAGTTAAAGTTGGTTCTGGTATCGTAGAATGGGACATGTAAAATTTGATAACCTTGTCAATATCAGTGTAAAGGAGATTGTTTGAGGGCTTCCTAGAATAACAAGACCTTCTAATGCTCTCTATAGAAGTTGTCAATTGCGGAAGCATAAAACATGCAACTTTAAGGGAAAAGAACATTCTACTACTAGAATGTTGGAGTTAGTTCATACTGATCTTTGTGTTCCAACAAGGACTGGAAGCCTGAATGGTGACATATATTTCATGTTGCTTATTGATGATTATACTCACATGACATGGGTTGCTTTTCTCAAGGAAAAGAAATAGGCTCTAGAGAGGTTCAAGGTATTCAAAGCAAGAGTGGAAAATGGAGTAAATTTTAAAATCATGTTTTTAAGGTCTAATAGAGGTGGAGAATTCACTTTTGGTGAGTTTAATGCATTCTATGAATAGCATGGCATAAGAAGATAGTATTCTACTCTGAGAACTCCTCAATAGAATGGAGTAGTTGAAAGTAAAAATAGGATTGTATAAGAAGCAACTAGAACTATGATGAAAGAATCAAATGTACCAGATGTGTACTAGAGAGAGGAAATACATACTATTGTTGATATTCTTAATAGAGTTTAGATTAGACACAACAACACAAAGAATCCTTTTGAGTTATAGACTGTTAAGACTCCTACTGTGAAATATTTTAAGGTATTTGGAAGCAGATGCTATATTAAAAGAGATGATGAAAATCTTGGAAAGTTTGATGCTAGATGTGATGAAGGAATATTTTTTGGATACTCTACTACTTGGAAGGCATATAGATGCTTTAAAAAAGGATTGATAAAGATTATTGAAAGTGCTAATGTGAGAGTTAATGAAGACATATGAAGACCTATTGAGATAAGTGAAGTTGAACCTAATGATCCTATGGGTGATCCCATAATAGTGGTTTACAATTTTTGGCCAAACTGGACACTGGAATTATTGTTTTTAACTAAATCTTCACATTCGGGCACCTATAGCGGCTAAACCGTGAGGAATTTGAAGATGGTACAAACTGGAGTCTCATCAAATTTTGTCTGTAGATTCTAAAAATAGTTTTTTCAATTTTTTTGGAATCAAATTGCACTTATTTTTCCATCTCCCACGAAAATTAATTTTTTTCAGAAAGCAACATTTTAAAAAAGTGACGCACAATATATAATGCATAACTTTTTTTTCCATGAAGGATAAAATTCTAATTCTTTCAAATTTAGATTTTTAACTCTGATATCTAGTGCTTCCACTTGGTTAGATAGTTTTTTATTTAATATTTTTTCCTTAATCAAGTTTCAAAGTCAAACTAATTACAATTCAGACACAACGCGACCGCATAAAGTGTAACTTTTTTTGTATATGTCAAAAATTAATTTTATTTGTTTTGTTGGATCAAGGACTTCAATATCTAGTGCACTGATATTTTTCAATTTTTTTTTTTGATAATATTCTATCTTTCCACATGTGAAGAACAAAGAAATTCATTTTCGATGAAAAACCTATGTTTAATAAAACTTAAAAAACAAATACATAACGAAACCAAAACATATTAAAATTATATTCATTGGATATCTTGTTATGAGGAATACCATAATCATTTGAAATAAATTTTAAATGAATCCATTTGATCCCCCAAAAGCTAAATCAAAAGTGATTTTTTATCAGCATTTTGATAGGTGTAAATGAGATGCATTTATAGGTATGGTTTAAAACTAGTGAGGTTCTATACAAGGGGGTTTGATCTAAGGTGATTTGATCAAACCCTCTTCAATTGGAATCCTTAAAATGGAACGTTTTAAGGCTTAAATCATTATATTTTCTAAAAATATGTGATTTCAGCTAAAATCAATTCCTCTCAAGAATTGTAAACCACTATTATGACAACACCGCTATCTATGGGAATATACCTGAAGAAAATGAGAAGGAAGAAGAAGAACAAGTGGAAGAAGAAGAAGAACATAATGAACCCGCACCTACTGTTAGGACTCCTAAGTATGTACAAAAGAATCATCCAGAAGATCAGATAATTGGAGATAAAAGTGAAGGTGTGAAGACTAGAAGTAGAGTTGTTGCTGAGGTAAACTTATATCCACTTTCTAAAATGGAACCTAAATCTATAAGTGAAGCATGTGAAGATGAAAGTTGGATGAGAGCTATGAAAGAAGAATTGCAACAGATAGAAAAGAATCAGACATAGGAACTAGTCCCTAGGCATGTGAATAAAAATATGATTGGTTCAAAATGGGTGTTCTAAAATAAGCTGAATGAAAATGGAGTTGTAAGGAATAAGGAAATACTAGTATGCAAAGGATATTCACAAGTCGAAGGTATAGATTTTGAAGAAAAATTTTCCCCTATGGCCAGAATGGAAGTTATCAAGATGTTTTTGGAAATTTTTACTCACAAGGACTTCAAGGTGTATTGGATGGATGTTAAGTCAACATTTCTAAATGGTGAATTGGAGGAATAAGTGTACATGGAGCAACCTATAAGGTTTCAATTGTCTAAAAAATTAAACATGGTTTGTAAGTTGAAGAAAGAATTGTATGGATTGAAGCAAGCTCTGAGACCTTGGTATGCAAGACTGGAAAAATACTTGATAAAACAAGAATTAAACAAAGATTTTGCTAACAACAATCTCTACTTTAAAGTGCAAGGTTAAAAAATGTTGATAGTAGTTGTATATGTTGATGATATCATTTTTGGTGGAAATGAAGGAATGTGTAAAAAAAATTCTAAAGAGATGCAAAAAGAATTTGAGATTTCTATGATTGGTGAACTGAATTTCTTCCTTGGTCTACAAGTGAATCAAAATGATAAAGGGATATTCATTTCACAATCCAAATATGTAATTTAACTATTGAAGAAGTTTGGGATGGATGATTCCAAACTAGTTTGTACCCCTATGGTAACCGAATGTAAATTGAGCAAGGATGATGAATTTTATAAGACTGATCAGAGCAAATATAGATCCATGATTGGTGTATTGTTGTACCTTATTTCTACTAGACCAAATATTATGCATGTAGTGTGTTTAGTTTCCAAATTACAAGAAAATCCTAGAGAAGCATATGTTACAGTTGTAATATGGATATTTAGATATCTTAAAGGAACACCATATTACTGACTATGGTACCCTAAGAGTGATGATTTCACCTTGAATGCTTATACAGACGTTGATTGGGATGAATGTGTAGATGACCAGAACAGTACCAGTGGTGGTGATATCTTTCTTGGTGGAAGATTAGTTTCATGGTTAAGTAAAAAGAAAGACTCAGTTTCTTTATCCACAATAGAGGCAGAATATATTGTTGCAGTATCCTTCTGTACACAAGTTTTGTGGATGAAGCAAACACTAAAAGAAATTGGAGTGATATGTGGTTATATTATTTCTATTTTCTATGAAAAAAAAAGTGCAATAAACATTTCAAAGAACCCAGTTATGCATTCAAGAATAAAACACATATCTATCAAGTATCATTTCCTGAAAAAATTTTTGTTGGAGATGTTGAAGCTGTAAAAATCTGGTGATTTTACATATTGTCTACTTTTATAATTTTCCAAGAGAGTCTCACCTTGAGTGCATTTCCCTTTCTTCGTGCATATTTTCTCCATATTTGCCCATGTTGCTCCATATGTTTCCTCGAGTCTTGCATTTTTTTTTACATTTTGGTCTGTTTTGGCTTGTGATGGTCTGGGGTTCCCTGACCCATGTTGCATTTTCTGCTTGCATGAGTCTAAGTTTCCTATCAGCAAGACTCATCCGATGTCATAGTGATCACAGGTTTTCTGCATTCATCTTTCCGCAGGACTTTGTCATTGTTTTGGCAATGGAGGAAAATTGTTTTGGTGAGAATATTATCTTTGGGCTAATGACTCAACGAGTACTCCTTGTCTTACTGATTCATAAAAGAATGGGTATATCAGCATAGGTGTTGTTTTCGGTGTGTAGTCTCACCAACCGGCAGTGGGGGAACAGGCTTATCGTCCAGAGAATCAATATCAATATATATCATAGCGAACCTGTTGGGTCTTGCCGACAATGTATTATGTTTTTCTTTTGGCAAAGGGTTGGCTTTGTCTTGGCGAACAAGTGTGAGCTCAAGGTGCTTTGGTGAGACTTATGTTTCGGTGTGTGGTCTTGGCGAGCCCGTCGGGTCTTGCCGACAAATATAACGAATGGCTTTTGGCAAGAATTTTTTATTTCTCTTGGCGATCTTGGTGTGCTCAGTTGTTTTAGTGTGACAAAATAATCTACAAGACATCTCTCTGAGGGTTGGATGTTATAGCGACATACATAAGGCAGATAGGCTCGTCGGTGAGATGAAACATATGTCACATCGATTCGATATGAATGAAGATTCTTAGAGAAACATGGAACAATCTGCATGACATCTCCCTGATATCATAAGCCTACAACAATACTTCCTGACTTTAGCGTAGCAAACAAGTGGTCGCGGTGAAAGCGAATAATACAAAGAATAGAGGAACACGGGCAGACAGCGATTAACGTTACAATTTCCTTCGACATACCTTCAAGACTATCTTGGTGAATGGTTGGTGAATAAAACAAAGACTCAAATGATGTTGGCCGACATATGTGAATTGCTAAATACCATTGCTAGCCAGCATGATTTGGGCCCGATTTCTATGGGGGCCGACATGAATTTGAAACGATATGTTTTCTAATGCTGGTGTATAAATATGCACCTTGATTGTAAGTGTAATGGAATCAGTTTTAAGATTAGATTTTAGATTAGATTAGGAATGGATAAAGTAGAATAAATTTCTCACTCCAAAGACTACTTTCAAATGGCAATTTGAATGAAATTCAGCTGGTGTGGCAGGTTATTTCTGGTGTCAATTGTATGTTGAGTTTATTGAAAAGCATTGCTAAGTTGTCTCTAGGTTGATTCTTTCTGGTTGTTTAAATTGATGTAACATGTTTACTTTCAATTTATTAGTGCACATTTGTTGTATCTGTGTGATTAATCTATTGGTTCTCTCAAGTAGAGATTAAATCCTTTTTGTTGATCATAGTAATCAAGGAGATTCATCTAGATTATTAAAGTAGAGCTTAGTAAATCATAATTTTGCATGTTTATACAAGTTATAAACAAATCGTATGCCATCAATTTGATTTTATGCCAAGATAAGTTGCACACCCATGTTTCATTTGACTCTGCATACCTAACAAGGCACTTGTCTCTGCAATTTCATCATTTGAATTCATTCAGTTTCTTTATATCTGTTAATTGAGCATTTTAGGATTTAGATCAAAAGATTTCTATCGCTATTGAGTTTGATTTCATTTGTTCACTACCATCTGCCATTGTGGAAAAACTATTGTGCAAGAAAGATAATCATAGGTTAAGTCTGCCAATTTAGAAAGGTACACCCGCCTATGTTTAGCAGCACGTAAAGAGTAGATAGTTGAGTTCTCTTGGCCTTGTCTGTTACCCTAAAGAGTATCAAGAGATGGGTGGCCTCTTTAGGCATTCAGCCTACATTTTTGAGAGCTAACAAATTGGTGACTCTGCTAGGGATTACATCAGAAAATTCAGTTGAAGACCATTATATAGAGTCAGTAAAGAAAAGATTTGCAATTTGAGAAGTTTTAGGAAAGGTGATTCCACTGGGAAAAGATCAAAAATAATGATTTTCCTACTTTTGGAAAAGTAGGTGGCGACTCTGAAAGAAACATTGCATTTGTTCAAACATGAATGGAAGAGGATCTTAGTTCAGGAGAGGTCATGCTGGAGCTCCTCATGGTCAACAATATATGCCATATCATCATACACAACACTATGGTTCGATGTACCAACATCAGTACCCACCTAGCGCCCCCCGTCATCAATACACAATAATGATCAGATAGTTTGATTTGGTAGGGATTCAGTTATCCCCTTATCCAATGGATGGCAATTGGAGAGGTATTGTCCCAAGGTTTACAGGGAGTGATGCAATCACTGCTGAAGATCATTTAATAGGTTTCAATGCTTTCATCCAAGATTTGGATGTGCCATATGAAGATTTACGCATGAGGCTATTCATGATATCACTTATTGAGGATGCTAGGGATTGGTTCAACAGCCTACCAGCTATCTCTATTGATTCGTTCCAAGGATTTCAAGATCAATTCCTTGAGCAATTTGGAAATCTAAGTGCACCAGATGCTGCTCTTCATGAATTAATACATATTCAGAAATATCAAAGTGATACAGTTTATGATTTCAATTGGAGATTCAATAAGTTGCAGAATAAAATACCTCTTGGATCAAAGTTGCCAGATTCTATAGCACTGATATTTATTTGAATGCATTTGATCCTAAGACAGGGTATGAATTGAGAAATAGCTTCCCAAGAGATATGGCTGAAGCTCAGAAGATAGCACTGACAATTGAAAACAACAGGAAGGTTGCTGGTATAATCAGTAAAAGATTCAACCCGAGGCCTCCTCAATAGAGCAGCAGTTACTAGTGCTGACATGAGAATACTTACAGGAATGAAAGGCCTAGGTTGCATGACATGCCTTATAATATAGACTGGAAGGAAAAAATACCTATAACAGCTAGTCCTAGAAAAAAAGAGGCTCCTAATCCATTGAGCAAGAAGGGAACCTATATGGTAAGTAACAATTATTTTTGTGAAGTTTGTAATATGCCACATTCCCCAGATTATTGTGTTGTAGTCTAGAGAATGCAAGAAGAGGGAATGTTGATGCGAAACAATATAGAAGATCACAGAGTATATTTGACTTCAAACACTTTTCACCATGTTGTGGAGAAGTGTTCATCTTCAGAGGATGAAGGTTATCAGCATGATGTTTCAAATCAGAAATACAATGTTCATATGCCTGAGCAGCAGGTCCTTTCTGACTCTGAAGAAGATTATACAGAGCCACATTTTGTTGAGGTACCTGCTTAATACAGTATGAAGATACTTACGTGAGAAGAGATAGAGAGACTAACTATTGTTGATCAGAAGGAAGAAAACAAAGGAGAAACATTGGAGTAGAAGAAAAGGATTAAGGCAGAAGGCTCCTCTTTTAACTTCATTCAAGCATTATCCTAGGGAACAAGGTATGAGAACACTATCAATGTTGAATCCAATTGTTGTATTTCTCATTAGTATAGAGAAGTTGATCAGATGATGCATCCAATAGAGGATGAAACATGTGAAAATCAAGATGATTCCTATGATAGCTTGCATGAGGAAGATGAAGGTATAAGAGATTTTTCTTGCATAACAGATTATGATAGGGAAAGTAGTGCATGTTGTGAGGAATCCAGTGAATATTCCGATTCTGATGATGAACTTGAGGATTTTGATCTGCAATCAAGGGATTCTTCTACCTATTATGAAGATCTAGATGAAGAGGTAGTGGGAAATGTTGATTCATCTGATAGTAAGTATACAATACCTCTGGCTGTAGTTGAAAGTTATGAAGATATATTTGATCATGATGAGGTTTGTACATTTGAAAATGATTTCCAAACTTTTTCAAAATCATTGTATGATGAAGAGTTAAATGAAGATCAGATGATTTTTTTCCAAGGTATGTCCATGAATGAGTTTCAGATATTTTCAAATCCATTTTATGAAAAGGAGGAAATAATTCCAGATACACAAAGTATTTATGGTATAAATGACAGCGCTGATGATGTTTCTGATTTCCCATTCTCTGATGGTATTGGATTTCTTTTCGATGATGACAAAAGTGAGGAGTATAACTATAGTGATGAAAATGTTTAGACTTGTTCACTTGTCAGTGAAAAAATTGCAGATTTGATTACTCCTGAATGCCAGGGGTGTGCACATGAAGATGATATTGAAGTTTTGTGTCCAGCTTACTTTTGTTTTGATAGTGAAGGATATTTGTTTAAAGATTCTTATGACTCCCTATGCATTTCTTGGAATGATGGTGATACTATTGGTGTTGATCAAAAGTCTATGTCCATTCAGGATGAGGTATGTGATTTTGAAATTTCTAATTCATGTGATGAAGAAATTTGTTTGCATACCAAGGATGATAGAAGTCCAGAGTTTATTGGTTCACATATGCATGATATGGAGGATATGAGTCATGAACTAGTGTTGTCTCCGAGTAGGGATACTGAAGAGGTGCAAAAGGTTTCAGATTTGCTTGTTTCAAATAATATTGGTCTGACATAATTTTTTGTTTCTCAAGAGAAGCACTTTGATTGTGAAAATTTTATACAGCTAGGAGAATGCTTTATAATACATAACAGTGAGAAAGATAATGAGGAATTTTGCATTGAATATATTTTCATTCTCTATATTGAAGATAACAAGGGTTTGTTTGATGATGAAGAATATAAATTGCAAAATGATGTAGGGAATTTGGGCCAAGCTGAGCATAGTGATTCTCTAAAAACTTTCAGTGACAGGGAAGATTGCATTTGTGTCTTCAAGAAGAATCTGATGAACTCAAGAGAAAATCAGGTATTTGACAAGGGAAAAGTATGGTTTGAGCTCAAAATAGGTGAAGTTAAAACACAGAGGATTAAGGGTTGCCAGTGCATGGACAACTCTTGCTTGTCCTCTTTAAAATTATTTTCTATGCATAGTAGTTTAGGGTTTTGGTTCACCTCCATCTTGCACTCATTTTGCATTCATTCCTTCATGCTTCATTTCCATTTCCAGTTTTCTCATTTTGTGTCTGGTATACTCACCCATAGATTCTTGATCCTTGCAATGATCTTACTATCATTCATCCCCAAACAGAGCCACTATTGGAGCTGTAAAAATTTGGTGATTTTACATATTGTCTACTTTTATAATTTTCCAAAAGAGTCTCACCTTGAGTACATTTCCCTCTCTTCGTGCATATTTTCTCCATATTTTCCCATGTTGCTCCATATGTTTCCTCGAGTCTTGCATTTTTTTTTACATTCTAGTTTGTTTTGGCTTGTTATGGTCTAGGGTTCCCTGACCCATGTTTCATTTTCTACTTGCATGAGTCTGAGTTGCCTATCGACAAGACTCATCTTATGTCACGGTGATCACAGGTTTTCTGCATTCATCTTTCTGCAGGACTTTTTCATTGTTTCGGCGATGGACTAGGAAAATCGTTTCGGCGAGAATGTTATCTTCAGGCTAATGAATCAGCGAATACTCTGTGTCTTACCAATCGATAAAAGAATGGGCATATCGGCATAGGTGTTATTTTTGGTGTGTAGTCTCACCGAGGATTTCTTGTCTCACCGACCGGCAGTGGGGGAACATGCTTATCAGTGAGAGATTCGATATCGATATATATCATAGTGAACCTGTTGGGTCTTGCCGAAAGTGTCTTATGTTTTACTTTTGGTGAAGGGTTGGCTTTGTCTTGGCGAACAAGTGTGAGCTCGGGGTGCTTCGGTGAGACTTATGTTTCGGTGTGTGGTCTTGGCGAGCCCATTGAGTCTTGCTGATAGATCTAACAAATGGCTTTCGGCGAGAATTTTTTATTTCTCTTGGAAATCTTGGTGTGCTTAGTTGTTTTGGTGTGACAAAATAATCTACAAGATGTCTCATTGAGGGTTGGATGTTATAGCGACATACATAAGGCAAATAGGCTCGTCGGCGAGATGAAACATATGTCACAGCGATTCGATATGAATGAAGATTCTCAGAGAAACATGGAATGATCTAAATGACATCTCCCTAATATCATAAAGCTACAACGATACTTCTTGACTTCAGCGTAGCAAACAAGTGGTTGCGAAGAAAGAAAACAATACAAAGAACAGAGGAACACGGGCAGACAATGATTAACATTATAATTTCCTTTGGCATACCTTCAAGACTGTCTTGGTGAATGGTTGGCGAATAAAATAGAGATTCAAAAGTTGTTGGCCGACATATGTGAATTGCTAAATACTGTTGCTGGCCGATATGATTTGGGCTCGATTTCTATGGGGGATGACATGAATTTGAAATGATATGTTTTCTAATGCTGGTGTATAAATATGACCCTGATTGTAATTGTAATGGCATCAGTTTTAAGATCAGATTTTAGATTATATTAGGAATGGATATAGTAGAATAAATTTCTCATTCCAGAGACTATGTTGCATGCTTTCAAATGGTGATTTCAATGAAATTCAGCTAGTGTGGCAGGTTATTTTCTGATGTCAATTGTATGTTGAGTTTATTGAAAAGCATTGCTAAGTTGTCTCCAGGTTGATTCTTTCTGGTTGTTTAAATTGATGTAACAAGTTTACTTTCAGTTTATCAATGCACATTTGTTGTATCTGTGTGATTAATCTATTGGTTCTCTCAAGCAGAGATTAAATCCTTTTTTTTATCACAGTAATCAAGGAGATTCATCTAGATTATTAAATTAGAGCTTAGTAATCATAATTTTGCATGTTTATACAAGTTATAAACAAATCGTATGCCATCAATTTGATTTTCTGCCAAGATAAGTTGCACACCCCTGTTTCGTTTGACTTCGCATACCCAACAAGGCACTGGTCTCTGCAATTTCATCATTTGAATTCATTTAGTTTCTTTATATCTGTTAATTGAGAATTTTAGGATTTAGATCAGAAGATTGCTATCGCTATTGAGTTTGATTTCATTTGTTCACTACCATCTACCATTGTGGACAAACCATTGTGCAAGAAAGATAATCATAAGTTAAGTCTACCCAATTCAGAAAGGTACACCTGCCTAGGTTTAGCAGCACCTAAAGAGTAGAAGGTTGAGTTCTCTTGGCCTTTTCTATTATCCTAAATCATATCAAGAGATTGGCAGCCTCTTGAGGCATTCAGCCTACGTTTTTGAGAGCTAACAGGAGAATGAAGTCAAATTGGAGTATGTGACAACAAAGGAACAAATTGCAGACATATTTACTAGGGCTCTTCGAAAGGATACTTTTGAGCATCTTAGGGAGAGGTTGGTTGTCGTTGTCCCTCCTAACTAGGTGCACATGAATGTGCATCAGTCTAGTGAATTCACAAAATCTTCATTTATATGGACTGATGGATGGGTCTACCCCACAGGGGGAGTAGAAAAGGTTTTCATTGTTGTAGTATGAGTTTATTGCTAAGGGGGAGTAATCAGAGTTGTTAATCTTTACCATTGATGTCAAAGGGGGAGAGAAATTCATGTGAAAATAGTTGTAGAAGAAAAGAAGGTGTTCTCCTGGGATATTGTTTAACATTTATGTCTTTGATGGTTTTCACATCATCTGTTTCCATCAATGACAAAGTGGAAGATTGTTACAAGTATGAGCTAGTTTGGTGGGGTTGTCATTAATGTTGTCATTGATGTTAGCATAGTTCAGTATGTTGTAGATTGTACATGTATAGTTGAGATGTTGTTGAGATGTTGTGAGTACATGGAGCTATCTTTATGGTGTTGTAGATGTGTTGGTTTGATGAGTTTCCAAGTGCTTTTGAGAAAATTAATAAAGTGAAGATAGAGTGATGGAAGTGTTCAAAATCTACTTTGGTATGTGCTCCACATTTCTCAGGTGTTGATCCTATAATTTTTCATATTTGAAGGATTGGTAATGGTGATCTCATGTTGATATTTCCTAAGTTTTAGCTTTTGGTTTGATGGTACGTGAAAGTTATGTTCACCGGTATGTGAACTATTCTAGCAAAGTTGGTCTTTTGCAGATTGGGAGAAATGTTTTTACTCCACAGTCCTCCACTATTTCATTTCAGATCTTGCGGATGTGGGATATGTCTTGTGAAGGTCTTTTCTATGCTTTGGCAAAGAGGTTTGAATTTTTGTGATCCAAAATTCATGTTTTAGTATTTCAGTGTGAGTTTGTACAGTCCAGATGGATTGGTGAAAGGTGTTCAACGAATGAAGTTTGTTGTTCTACTACGGATGTAATTGGAAGATTATGAGATATATTATCATGCATAAGGAATCATTTTATAGCGTTTGCATGTCATATTCTTGTTGGGAAGTGTATACATCAATATTATTTTGTGTTTTCATTAGGTTTGGCCGACCTGTGTTTACACTTCAATCGAAGAATAAAATTTCATTAAGGAAGCATGTGGTTGATTCAAGATATTATTTTTCATCATGAAAAATGTTTTTATTGGTCCACTCTCATCCCTGTCCACCACGGGGATGTTGAGCCACTGACCTAATTTGAATTTATGAAATGAGGTATTTGTGTCCGACCTTGGAGAAAGTTTCTAAGGTTGAGGATTATATAAAAGCAAGTTGAATTGTGAAGAAATGTATGATAATTTGATGCAAAGTGACAAAAGTGTGCCAAAAATCATAATATCAGAAGTGTGTGTGAGAGTTGTGCTAGTAGTTTTTAGTGTGTTGAAGATAGTGAGGTGAAGGTTTCTGCAATCCTGTGGATGTGCATTAATTGTTGTGGTGGATCTTTTATTCTCTTTTGTATCTGTAGGTAGTGAGCCTCCCTATTGGATAGTGAGTCCTTTCTAGATAGGAAGTGATCCTTTGTACTTGGACTGTGAGTCCTCTTTTGGGAAGTGAGCCCTTCATAGTGATCTTTTGTATTCAATTTATAATCTTTTATATTGTGAGTTAACCCTCATTGTGGTTTTTCCCTCATTGGGTTTTCCACATAAAAAATCTTGTGTTCATTGTGTTGATTTTCTTTATGTTATTTGTGTTTCTTGCTCTAACTTAATAATAGAATAGTGTGGTTGTGGAATTAATAAGTGTTGAGTATTTAAGTTTGAACTTTGTGACAATTGATTCACCCCAACTCTCAATTGTCATGTGCCTATTTAATAGACACATGAAGGGAAAATTATTTAGTTAAGTTCCAACAAGCTTCCAAAATGACTGGTCACTCTCAAAAAACTATTTGATTATGATGATGCAAAAATGACAAGAGGAATTTTGTAGCAAACAAAGGCGACTATGTAGATCTTTAGGTTAGAGATAGAAGGAAGCTCAAAGTCAGAAAAGATGTCCTGCAGTGCGATAAAGAACAACTCATCGATTTCTATGAGAAATATGTAGTAGTGGCCTGGTCATATGATGACCTCAAGGGATAAGATCTTGAAATCATCCAACATACTATAGAACTGACAGAAGGAGCAAAACATGTCCGCTAGAAACAAAGGCCAGTAAATCCGAGGATTGAAGCCTTGATGGTGCAAGAGCTAACAAAGATAATTCAGTTTTGGATCATCTTCTCGATCAAGCACAATACATGGGTATCTAACCTACTTCCAATTTGAAACAAGAAAAAATACATCCACCTATGTGTTAATTTTTGGGATTTGAATAGGGCATCCTTGAAAGACCACTACCCATTGCTTTCCATGGAGTCTATCTTACAAACAATGGTAGGATCATAGACGTTTTCCCTACTGGAAGGTTTCTCTAGTTACAACTAGATCTAGGTAAAAGAGGATGACCAACACAAAACAATGTTCAATACCAAGTGGGGGATGCTTGCATATGCGAAAATTCCCTTTAGCCTCTCAAATACGGGAGCCACCTTCCAACAGGCAATGGATATTGCTTTCAGCGAATTGATTAATAAAATCATCTTGATCTACCTGGATGATCTTACAGTATTCTCCAAGCATAACTATGATCATTTCAATCACCTTGAAATGGTTTTTAAAAATTCCAAGAGTTCAGGATATCCTTGAACCTAAAAAAATGTGTTTTTGGAGTGTCGCAAGGAAAATTAATGGGACATGCAGTGTCTAAAGATGGAATTGCAATCGATCCAAAGTAGGTGAAGGAAATTAGAGACCTTCCCCTTCCATTCAATAAGAAGGGAGTTTAGTCCTTTCTAGGAAAGGTAAACTTTGTGAGAAAATTCATTTTTGATTTTGCGGGAATAATTAGACCTATTATCCTAATGCTAAAAAAGGATCAATTTTTCAAATGGACAAAGGAAGCTAGAGAATCCTTTCAAAAGGTTAAGGATGCTATTTCTTTAGCTCTTGTGCTGGTAAATCTAGACCTATCAAAGGATTTTATAATGTATGTGCTTAGTATAAAATCGAGCATCAATACGGTTCTAACCCAAAAGGATGATGAAGGAAAGGGAGAACATCTGATTGCATTTTACTCCCGAACCTTAAAAGATTATGAGATGAACTACAACTTCATTGAAAGGAAAGCATTCACCATTATTAAGGGACTCAAACAATTTTGACACCTCATATCTGGCAACAAGGTGATTGTATATGTCACACATTCTAGTGTGTGTGAGTACATCATAGAAGGAGAAATCATTGAAGAAAGGGCCAAATGGATCACTAAGATCCTTGAATATGATATCAAGGTCAAGCCCACAAAGACCATCCAAGGAAGGGGACTGTGTGAGTATTTGGCACACGATGAAGAAAAGGTAGTCGAAGAGGAGAAACCTGAGCTTGTTATGACAAATGAATTCGAGTCCAAAGACTGTTGGTTAGAAAATAGGGTAAGATTCATGCATACCAAAAAATATCCATCAGGCCTTCCTTCTCATAAGCGAAGATTCTATAGATTGTAGAACAATGGATATGCACTTATTAAAGGGGTCCTCTTCAAAAGGAACTTCAATGGAATTCTTTTGCAGTGTGTTACCACATAATAGGTGAGGAAAATTATTGACACTTTCCACAATAGTCCCGCAGGTGAACATTTCTCTACAAAGATCACCACTATAAAAATTATGTGCACTAGACATTTTTGGCCTACACTATTAAATGAATCACACTCTTTGGTTAAGGCTTGCAAGGAATGCCAATTCTTCACACCAAGGAGGAAAAACTCCACAGTGCCATTCAATTTGATAGTGACCAAGGAACCTTTTGCACAATGGGGCCTTGATTTTGTTGGGATGATTAATCCCACCTCCAGCGCTAGACACAAATGGATCCTCATGGCTACAGACTACTTTACTACATGGACCGAGGCCATTCCCCTAAAGAATACAATGGAGGCAAAGATTGTGAACTTCCTCAAGGAAGTGGTAATGAGATTTGGCCCACCAAAGACCATCATATCTAACAATGCTAAGGATTTCTTGGGTTCTAAGGTATTTCAATTTGCACTCGTGCATGGTATATTCTTTAAAAAGTCTTCAAACTACTACCTGTAGGGGAATGGCCTGGCTGAGTCGACTAATAAAAAATTATTCCGAGTCATTAAAAGAATCAAGTTAGAACATCAAAGGAGTAGCATAAAAACCTCTAGGTAGTGCTCTGGGTAGACTACATAATCCCTAAGCAAGTTCTCAAGTCTCCACTGTACGAATTAGTATATGGGAAGGAAGTGTTATTGCCCATCTCCATGAAGATTCTAGCACTACAGTTGCTCAAATATCTTGAGGTGGAACAAAATAGAGCCATGGAGGTTCAGTTAGCCAAGTTACTGGAAGTATAGGAAAAAATAAAAAAAGGCCCTAATAGCCATATCTAACTTCCAACAAGTGGTTAAAAGATGGTTTGACAAGAAAACCTCAGACCAAGGTCTTAAACACGGAGACCTAGTGTTGAAGTTCAATGAGAGGGATAGGAAGCCTGGCCAACATAGAAAACTCTATAGTCTGTGGGAAGTCCCTTTTAGAATAATTCAATGCAAGCAACAAAAAATCTTTCGAATTAGAAAATATGGAGAAAAAAGCATTGGGGATTACAGTTAACAAAATCCACCTGAAATTGTTTAATTCAGCTTTATTAATTATTTTGCCTGTGTAAATATGTAATTATTGTAAATTTTCCTTTGTGTTCTTTTGTTTGGTCAGTCTTTCTAAAGTAACCCATAAAGTATAGAAACAAACCCATGTACAAAATTGAAAAGGTACTCTAAGAAACAAAGAAAAGGAAGTCATAATGCAGAATTGCAAGAAGCAAAAAAGACATAAATTTAATAAAATTTTATATTCATTCGATGGTATTATATACTTCATTATTACACTTCAAAAATGGCTCTGAAGCCATACTTTTAAAGTATATCTATATATACGATGCATTATTTCAATATATACGGTAAAAGCATCGTCTAGGAATATATAGAAAAAAAATATGAAAAGTGTTGAGTCTAAAACAACAGTAGGAGCATCATCAGCAGTGGCATCTGGAACAACTTCAACAATAGGAATAGCAGGATCATTAACTACAATAGGGGCATCAACAACAACAACAACGTCTAGTGGTGGAGGATACACTAGGTCTCTGAAATCAGTATACCACTCCACGCTGTAGAATAGCACCATGTTGTAGCAGTGTAGTAAGAAGGGGTAGGCACAAGTGACCCTCTAGCAGTGCTCTTCACGCCTTAGAATGAAAAATCCACTCAATAATGGCACCCACAACACCTCTACATCTTCTTCAATATGTTTGTGGAGGTCACTCATTTTAGGAATACCTAGGCCATACACCACATTTTCCACAATTTCTCCAAGGCCACCAAGGTACTGCTTAGGGAAGATTTCTAGTGTAAGTCACAAGATCATCAATTTAGGGACCTATATATCAAGCAAGGATGCAACAAAGTGAGAGAAAATGATGGTATTGACCCTATACTTGTCTTTGTACTCTATACAGTCCCTACCCAGTACCCATTTCATTTCTATGATAGTCGATGAATGCTTGTTTTTCGTCATTCAATTCAAATTCCTATTAGAAACTTCATCTAATTTTTTTTTTTGAGACTTATTACTAGTGAGCCTAATCGGAGTATTCATGATGCCTAATTCTTCCCAATCACTAAGTATAATTTTGTTGTTGTTTTAGGGTCTATTTATAGAAATGTCTGAAGTACCTACATGTCATAAGCATGATGCTAATTGAATATTAACTCAAAAACTCCACAAAGAGCCAACTCAAATTTCCCACCTAGTTTCATCTACTATGTACAAATTATTGTGTGTGAGGTTAAGGAGAGGTAACTAATTAGCACAAACTGGTGGAAGTTCCAAGTGATCGTCCATATGGTCAGGTGTTGATGTGTCACACTGCAAGCATGTTTCATTTTCCAAGGAAAAACTCAAATATTTTTAAGTACTCATTGCATCTTTGGCTTGGCTTAATCATTCCTTTTAGGATGTTAATTTCCAAGCATGTGAAAGGTTTATACGCCTTCAATCATCGGTTCAATTTCCCAAGAAAATCACACTTTAAGACATGATTACTAATTGTCATTATGAATTCTTGTCTTTTCAAAAGGGCAAGAAATTCATTGCGCATAAGCAAAGGAACTTCCGGTACATGCCAAATTTAATGCAGAAAGGAAACCATTGTCTACCACTCTAAGCTAGGAAAAAGCTAAGTGTTGCATACGAAGGAATAAATATTGTGAAAAATTCATTAGTATGCTATTCAGTGCAAAGAATTTTGAGTGTAAAATTCCTGAATAACAAGTGAATTGTAGTATGTTTGACTTGGGCACAAATCCACAACACCCTGATATGGCTCAAAATCGTCAAATGGAAGTGTAAGGTGAGGCAACCCAAAATTTGTTTGATACAATGCATGTGACACACAAAGCCAATATCTTCAGTGATACCTCTTATGCTTTAGTTGGGATACCAGAGAACTAGAAGTGGATTCACACGCAGGTAGTGGAAAAGAAAAAAAACTCATACGGACTAGAACAAGATAATGGAAGAATGGGATAACATTCGTGATCCCATCCTCAAAACAAACCCCAAGGGTCTTAGGGAAGCAGCTTGTGAAAGAATGAAAGTGGCCACTAGTGAACTTAGCGTACATGCAATGATTTTGTGGACTCCTATAGTAGATGGTCCCTTTTATGCCTTACTACCCAGAGCTAGTTCATGAGGGCATTCAATGTTTCAACCTAGATACCAACACCATTGAAGTCCAGAAGTTGAGAGTTATAATCAGTGAGGAGGCTATCAGAGACATGTTGTGCATCCCAAAAAGGGACTCTAGAGTAGAAAGGATGGAGTCATTCACTCCAGAAAAAGGGTACAACTATTGGAGAGGCAAAGATCTTGCTATGGAATTTAATAACTAAGAAACCCAAAGACCTTAGGACAATTTGGTAAAGCCGCCACAAATTCTAGTCGTGCACAATGATTTTAAACAAGATTTGCAAGATTCCTTCTCTATGATGGCTTTTGTTTGTGGCATGGATGAGGAAAAGTACATGCAACCATTTCAATTGGGTCTAGGTTTTCAATTGAGGAGGAAACATTCCTTATTCTAGTATGTGGAAGTCATTGTCTGAGAAATGATGAGCCAAATCAAGGAATAGAGAACACAACATAAGTTCAGGCTTCCTTCTCTTCTTGCTCATATGTTCTTACATCAAAACCTTGACTTCTTCAAAAGACATATGATGTTAGCTATTTTTTGATGAAATAATAAGGCTAGTTTTTGTATGGAATCCCCTCCTTTTTGCAAAATATGACTATTATGCATTCTTGGATTATTTCTTGACTCTGATTCTATAAGACCTTAACAAAGATGGCAATCTTTATCGGCTTTCTATCGACCAAATAGGGTGGATGTAAAGTTTCATTTCTAAATGCGACTGGTTTAACTCAAAGAATATTTTACACTCATTTGGCTATGTGGCTTTACCAAGGACCCATTCTGACTCCTGTCATGCATCACAACTAGGGTGTTGGCCCTTGAGATGTTTTGACAAGTGTCAATTATTCACAATAACTTTTATAGAAGGAAGAACAAGAAAGAGTTTTTTACTATCCACCGAGCTTCAAAACAGTGGTTATGGCGAGGAAGTAGACACATAAGATGCTAGAAGCAAAGCTAACTCATCTGGGGCTAGTATTGATTTGCGAAAAATGGAATTATAACCCTAAAAATGACTTAGCAAGCATAAATTTTTGGGTAACTCATAGCCCCCGACCTTATTGGGAAAAGCAACAGAATCCCCTATTAGAATAGGATGATCTATTTGTAGACCTGGTTCATATTCCTACAAATGGTAGGAGGCTGACATGGCTCAATTTCTATTTCCCTTTGGAAAATTTTAATGAGAGGTACCAAATGGGGGCCACCCTTCACAATGATTTTCCCAAGTATTGGAACATGAGTGAGGAAAAGATTAGAGATTTCTAAATTTATCATCAAGAGATCCAATGCCTTGATGCCCCATTCCAAGACGTAGACAAGGATGAAAAATTTGATACTCTATGGAACCAAGCACATGATGATACTATAACAAGCAATGATGAGGATGTTGACCTAGATGAGGCTAGAAATTATATTGGGAAGGGTAAGGAGAAGGAAAAGGAAAAGGAAGTAAAGACAACCCAAGTGTAGAAAATTGAACAAGCAATGAAGTAGCCTAGCAAAACTACTTTGAAGCTGTGGGTGAATATATCATTTTTGGGAGCTGTTGGATGCTATCAATTTGTTGCTGATATGTGGTTGTCATTGATGTCAACAGTATTAGCATTGATGTATTGAAGGTTGTATATGTTGAGGATATTGAGAAAATTGTTAAAGAAAGAGTTACAGGTTGATAGTGGAATAGTCAATGTCATGAAGGTTTCTTTCTATATATGTTGAAGATCAATCATTGTGGACTAAAGGGTTTATTGTTGAGTTTATCTATCTTATCCACCAGAAGTTTCAGAGCTCCACACAAAGATTTAATCGTGTTATGAATAGTTGTGTTCTGACAATTTTTATGTGGCTTTAGTTAGTGTTCCTAATTGAAGTTGATATGATTCTAGTAATTCCAGTTGTTGTGGATGCTTCTCTAATGATTTTTGATGCTTTTGATGCTTCTAGATCATGCTCTATCTTTGTTGCACATCCATGTTGATCAGTCTACTCGTGGTCAGTGATTTTTCTCTTCTGTGCTCAAGTTTTTATGTTCTTGGTCGACATGGTGGTTGTAACATGTTGTGGATCCTTGGAAATTAAAATTTGAGTGTTTAGTGCACTCAAGGATATTGTTTTAGGTCTTCATTATGTTGTGGCCGATCGTGTTTTTATTTGCATTGAAAATTTACTTGTAAATTTGGGTCGACATTATATATATGTTTTTTATTTTATACTTTATTTTGGCTGATGAAGTTGTTGATGTAATTCCATGTTGTGAATATATAACAGTGGTTTTTTTGTGTGAATTTGGTAGTGAAGAAGTGCTAGAGAAAGAGCAAGTGTGTGAATAATGATCAAATCATTCGATTATAGAGCAGAGTTTGAAGAAGTTTGAGCAAACTGTGAAGGAATGTTTTTGTGCTTAACCAGAATTGTAATCAAGCTTTTGTAGAATCTATTTTCTTAGTTCATACCCTTCGGATCTAATATGAATTGTTGTAAGAAAATGTGTCTTCTTTGGGTAGTGATCCCTCTTGTATTTAAGCAGTGAGCTCTAGAAAGTGTGCCTGAATGCATGTGCATTCCCATTATTTCTTCTTTATACTTTTAACAGGGTATAATATTGTGGACTAACATCCACCGTGGTTTTTCCCCTAATAGGGTTTCCACATAAAAAAATATTGGTGTTCTCTATGTTTCTAATGTGCTGATTCTTTGTGGTTTATTGTTCATTCATCATATATGAGATTAAGTTAATCTTGAAAAGTTTAAATATTCTATGACAACTGATTCACCCCCCTCTTGGTTGTCTATCCTTGTTTTTCCAACAGAAGCCTCATAGACACGTGCATGGGTCGTGAAAAGACCCAAACTAACTCAACAACACCTGTCAGAGGTCATAGAGGTGGACAATTCCCCACCTGATAAAAGAAAGTGCACATATGAAACTTCTAGAGAGAGTTCACAGGAACCTCCAACAAGCCAAGGATTAGTCATCTGTAGCACAGGTATCTTTCTCTCTCTGTCTTCTTGATTCACAATCTCTAGTTTCTTTCATTGTTTCTACATCACCTGTCACTTCAAGTGTTGGCCTTTCTTTCTCCACTTCTGCTACAATGGTTAGGGGAGGTTTCTCCTCATTCTCCCAATTGGAACAATTCACTTTTACTCCCCTACGAGTTACTCCACCTTTCATCAAGGTGCAATTTGCAACTGCTATTGCTACACCTTTTACATCCATTGTACCTCTGCTACCACCACTACTTCTCATGAGCCCTCCTACCGCTTCATAGACTAGGCCTTGGAATATTCCCTCATTCTCCCCACTAATCCTCTCTCTTTTGAAGAAGAAATCAGCTAGAACCACTACTCTCTCATTTCCTTTCATTGTTCCTCCCAATGCACCCTTCATTGGTGAACTCATTAGATCACTAGCAAAAATTTTGTCAAAGGGTGATAAAACAAGAGAAATGCAGGCTCTCAGGCTCTAGAAGCAAAAGGACAAGGATGCTAAAAGGCTGATAGAGCCAAAGGTGCAGACACTTTTCAGTGAAGCTTAGCAATCATTGCATTTTACAACCATGCATCTGAACATCAGCATGCCTCAGGGAGAGATGAAACCAAAATATTACACCATCCATGCTATGGGACTCGATCTACATGTAGCCTAACTACAAGATAAATTTGAGCTCATGGAGGAGACCCAGTATGTGGTGATCACCAACTTTCTCCAGTCCGGTTGCCAAGTGAAGAAGAAATGAGCTAAAAAAATTCAAGGAGAGGATAGATGTCCTAATGATGAAGGACAAGGAAAAGCACACCAATTTTTCATGCTTGTCACAACAAGCATAGGTAGAACAAGCTAGGCTCCAAGAGGAACTTGCAAAGTTCCAATCCCAAGATCCCAACCTAGTTGTTGATCTACAACAAAAAACTAGGAATTATGGGACCCGCTGGCAAGGGCAAAGGAGGAGATGCAACAAAAGAATGAAGAGTTTCATCATCACCGTGCTCAATTAGAGTAGATAATGTAGCAAAAGGAAATGAACTTCCAAGGATGACAAGATCAATTCAAGAAGGAACTCCAAGAGGTAAGGCTCTCCTTGGATAGGGAATCTGCAACCAAAATCTAGGTCGAGGAAAAATGGCTTGCTGAGTTGAGAACCCTAAAGGAACAACTCTCCAATACAAACACAAAAATTTCAAAACTAACGTAGGACATCGGGTTGAGGGATGTAAAAATTGGTCTTTTGAAGAATCCTAAACAACCCCCTACCATGTAGTTGGAGCTCCTTCTAGTATCCCAATGACTATATATTTCATATTGGGAAAAGGCCAAGGCCTTCTGTCTAACTCTTCAGTCGTTGCTTCAATTCATGGTGGAATCATCAAGTTTGAGTAGGGAGGTTCATCGAATGATTGAGAAATTCCCATAGTTCATTGTGGAGAAGGTTCCTGAGGTGGAAAATTTGCTAGATTGTTTTCAAAACAAGGACACACAACTAAGAGGGGGGGTGAATCAGTTGTAACAGAAACTAAAATTCTTCTTCTTAATCTTAACTTAATCTCAAATCTGATGAATAAGCAATTAACCATAAATAATCAGCACATAAGAGAGACAAAGAACATAAAGTTTTTTTTGTGTGGAAACCCTATTGGGGAAAAACCATGGTGGATGTTAGTCCACAAGATTATACTCTACTAGAAGTATAAAACAAATAATAAGGCGAATGCACATGCATTCAAGCTAATTTCCTAGAGCTCACTACTCAATTACAAAAGAGGACTCACTCTCCAACAATAGGGTTTGGATTAAAACCATCCAAGATTTTTGAACTGAGAAAATAGCTTCTTCACAAGCCTGATTATAGTTCCAATTAAGCTCAACACTTCTTTACACTTCACACATTCTTCTTCACACTTTTCTCAACAATCAAATGATATTCGCATATACACACATAGGACATACGAAGAACTTGTTCAACATTAAACTAATCGCCCTTATATATCCGCTACATGAAATTTCATCACCACCTTATCGGACAAAGAAATAAAATATATTTGTAATGTCAGCCCAAATTTACAAATAAAATTTTAATGCATATCCACCAAGGTTGGCCACAACATAGTGGAGACCCAAATTAATATCTCCAACACAAGAATACTTTAATTAATTACACCTCGAAGATCCACAACACGCTACCAACAAAATGTCGGCCAGGAACAAGAAAAATTGAACATGCGCACAAAGATCTTCAACCAAAAACTCTCTGAATAATGTGGACATACCAAAAAGATAGAGAATGATCTAGAGACACCACATAACACCAAGAAATAATAGAGAAGTATCCAAAACAATTGAGAAAACAAGAATTACACAAACTTCATTTAGGAACACTCATAGAGACTAGGAACACAGTGTCAGACCACAACATAGTCAAAATTTCATGTGGAACTTTGAAACATCCAGTAGATGATCTAGAAACATTCAAAATTAAACCATTAGATCCACATTAGCTAATCTTCAACGTACAAAACACAACACCTTCTTGACCTACACAGTGCCACTAGGAACTAGGAATACTTTCTTTTACAATTTTCTCAATATCCTTGACATATACAGTCTTCAATGCACCAAATCCTAATAGTGTTGACATCAATGAAAACCACATATCAGAAACCATAACCACAACATCCAACAAGCTCCCCCTTTGGCATTGATGGCAACACATGATGTGAAAAATACCATCAACCCAACACACTGACCTTTTTTATACTTCTCCTCTTAACTAAACTTCTCTCCACAAATTTTTTTCGCAATGCACTTCTCCCCCTTTGACATCAATGGAAAAGGTAACCATGACCTTTCCAAACACACGCTTTGAACCACATATCCACACATCTAACTACTCTCCCCGAGTAGCAGCCTCGACAACACCAATCTGGATCAAAATATGAATGAATCTCTCAAATTGATGTAAATAAATGCATATTTGGTTCTTATCAAGAGGGGTGATTACCCCTAGCATCCCTTTGAGATACTCAAAAGTATCCTTCAAAAACAACTTAGTAAATATATTTGCAATATGTTCTTTGGTAGGCACATATTCTAGTTTGACTTCTTTCTCATTCACCTTTTCCCTCAAGAAATGAAACTTAATTGAAATATGTTTAGTCTTCGGGTGTAGTACCAGATTCCTTGAGGTGTCTATTGCACTTGAATTGTCACAATATATGGCAATAGGCTCTTCATATATCACTCTAATATCTCTCAACATATGTTTCATCCATATCACTTGAGTACAAATATTTGTAGCATCAATGTATTATGATTCAACAGTGGATAGAGAAATTGAATTCTACTTTTTTCTCAACCAAGCTATCAACTTCTTCCCTAGGAGGAAAGCACCACCACTAGTACTTTTCTTTTCATCTACATCACCAGCCCAATCTGCATCAGTGTATGCACACAAAGTGAGATAATCATCCTTTGGATACCAAAGTCCAAAGTCAGTTGTTCCTTTAAGATATTTGAAAATTATTTTAACAGTAGTCACATGTGATTCCTTTGGATCAGCTTGAAATCTAGCAACCATACATACAACATTCATAATATCTGGTCTAGTTTGTGTCAAGTAGAGCAATCCACCAATCATTGATCTATACCAAGTTTGATTTGCCTTTGGGGAATCATCATTCTATGATAGTTTACATCCGGTCACCATGGGAGTACTAATAGGTTTGGATTCATCCATTCCAAACTTCTTCAGTAGCTCTTTCAAATATTTGGACTGAGATATGAAAATCCCTTGGTCCAATTGTGTAACTTGTAATCCCAGAACGAACTTCATTTCTCCAATCATGCTCATTTCAAATTCACTCTTTATTTCATTAGCAAACTTCATACATAGATTATCATCTCCTCCAAAAATGATATCATCAACAAAAAATTCTATAATCAATTCCTTATCATGATCTAACTTGAAGTATAAGTTCCTATTAGTAGTACCTTTTGTGAATCCAAGCTTCAATAGATATTTGTCCAATCTAGCGTACCAAGCTCTGGGGGCTTGTTTAAGTCCATACAAAGCTTTCTTCAATCTGCAAACCATATCTCCCTTATCTATTAATTGGAATCCATCTGGCTGTTCAATGTACACTTCTTCTTCTAGTTATTCATTTAGAAATGCAGACTTCACATCCATTTGATATAATTTATAATTTTTGTATGTAGCATAAGCAAGAAATAATATCATAGCTTCAATTCTAGCTACACAGGCAAAGGTTTGTTCAAAAACAATACATTCCATTTAAGAATAGCCTTTACATACCAATCTTGCTTTATTCCAGACCACTTCACCTTCTTCATTCAGCTTGTTTTTGAATAACCATTTGGTACCAATCACATTATTGTCTTTATGCCTAGGAACTAGTAGCCATGTGTCATTCTTTTCAATCTATGTTAGCTCTTCCTTCATAGCTTCCATCCAATGTTCATCTTGATAGGCTTCAGTGACACTCTTAGGTTCAATCTTGGATATCAGACAATATTCTTCTATAATTTTTCTTCTAGTTTGCACTCCTTTACTCTTATCTCCTATGATTTGACTTTCATAATGATTCAACTTTACATACCTTGGAGTTTTGGTACTTGGACTTTTGATTCTTCAAATCTTTCTTCTACACTTCCACTTGTTTGTGCATCTCCACTTGTCTAAGCTTCCTAACTAACTTTATTTACCAGAACAAATTGAGGTTGCTTTAGCAAAACATATGTAATAATCTGAAGTAGATTCGGTTTCTGAGTGTTCTTCCCCTGGCTTGTAATGTCTTCATCTGAATCATAATTGCAATGTTTGGAAGATTTGATATAGTCCTCATCAACTTTGACATTTGCAGTTTTAACCATCTTTCTCAGTTTTTTATTGGTGCAAGAGCACTTGTTTGATTTCTTGCCTCCATCATGCCATTTGTAAATAGTTTCTCTATTTTTTGTATTGAGTCTTATAATAAGTTTTATCAAACCATTCTAGAGGTGTTTGATTCTTAGGAAGTCACATTTTAAGTCATTTTTCAAATAATGTTTAAAGTTGTTCCATATTGTAAAAATTGTCAAAAATGCAAAATTAGGGAGGTGAAGGGTCAAGAAGGTAATAAGTCAGTTTTAGGAGGTTTCAAATAGTTAGTTTTATTTGGAAAATATATAAATACACCCTTCAAAACTCGAATTTTGGGTTGGAGACATTATTTTTGAAGTTTGATGAAGTGCAACCTCAAGTTTTGTGTGCATTTTCTGATTTTCACATTGTTTCCAGGCTGAAGTTGTGCTTTGTACGGCCTAGTATGGACTCAAATAATGGAGTATCATATATTGATGGAAATATATATATTTCTAGTTTCCAATTATTTTTGTCTCATTTAATTTTATTGAGTTTTGTGGAAATATGACTTTTCTGGTGAGACTGCCTATTCTAACAATATTGTGAAGAATTTATAGTCTGAAAAATTTGATGGTACGGATTGTAAAGTCTATATTTTGGATATAAAACCAATTGGATTTTGTTTCCATGTAAATATAATTTTATTTGCTTCAAGTCTCATCAAACTTAATTAATATTTGAATAAGTTATGACCATTTTTGTGAGGGCAGGTCTAAACCCTACCTAGAGTTTGCAGTTTTGGGAAAAATACAATAACTTTCATTTCCACCGTTGGATCTTCATAAAAATTGGAGGAAAAGTCTATAACTATGTTTTCTTCAATATAAATAGAGTGATTGGAATCATTATTTGTGTTTTCAAAGTTATTAATGACTGTTCATTGCACTAAATTGTGGGCTTCCATAGTTATGTTTCCAATGTGATATACAATGCCTAATAGCATGTGTTATACAAAGATTGTTTTGGATTATTATTGAAGGTTTGTGAGATGTGTTGTTTAATCCTCCTAGCTCTACATCATTTATTATAGCACCAGTATTCCTTGCTCTTATTAGAATAACCTAGGAAGATACCTTCATCGCTTATAGCATCAAATTTTTCTATATCATCATCTCTCTTGATATAACACCTACTTCCAAAGATCTTAAAATACTTAATAGTAGGCTTGTGAGAAAACCATAACTAATAAGGGGTCTTACCATAATTTCCATTCACATTTACTTGGTTCAAGTTATACACAGTAGTACTTACTACTTCACTCTAGTACATTTGAGACACATTTCCTTACATCATCATGGTTCTGGTAGCATCTAGAATTGTTCTATTCTTTCTTTTTGCAACTCCATTCTGTTGAGGGGTTTCGGGAGTAGATAGCTATTTTTTAATTCCATGTTCTTCACAATAAGAATTGAATTATTTAGAAATGAACTCATCACCTCTGTCAGATCTTAGGCATTTGATTTTCAAACCTTTATCATTTTCAACCATAGCCTTGAAGCATTTGAATTTCTCTAGAGCTTCACATTTTTCTCTAAAAAATGAAACCCAAATCATTCTAGAGTAATCATCAATAACCAACATAAAATACCTTTCTCCATGAATGATTTTGACTCTTGAAGGACCAAAAAGGTTAGTATGTAGCAATTCCAACAAATTATTTGAATGAAAATGTTTGCTCTAGAAGGAGACTCTAGTTTGTTTACCCCTCTGACATTCCTTGCGGATTATATTAGCAGGCTTCACTAATCTAGACAAATCTCTTACTGCTTGAGCAGAACTTATCTTGATAATGTTTTCAAAATTTACATAATGCAATATCCTATGCCACAAGCAACTTTTATCTATATGAGAAATCAAACAAATTACACTAGTAGTATTCAAATGAAAAATGTTACCTTGTGTTTGTTTTCCTGTTGCAATCAAGTTTCTGGAACTTCCACATATCTTGCATCTTTTGTCTTTGAATTGTAGATAATATCCCTTATGAACCATCTATCCAACACTCAACATATTGTGCTCAGACCTTCAAAATAGAGGACATCATCTGTGTTGTCCTTACCACCAAGGAAAATGGATCCTCTTCCGCGAATCACACTAGCATTGTTATCTCCAAATCTTACAACTCCACCATCATACTATTTTAGACTCACAATTTTTTTTTGTCACCAGTCATGTGATGTGAGCATCCACTATCAATGACCTACTCATATTTTTCTTCAACTTGAGCTGCAAGAGCTTTTTCATCTTTAGTAGATTTAGTAGCCACATGATTATTTTCAATGGTAGCAATGAAATCCCAATCATCTTCTTTTCCATTATCTTTATCAAATTCTTCATCAGTCACTGCTTCTTCAGCAAAGTAACATTTCTTTAGAAATCTAGACTTCTTAGGTTTAGATATAGGAACTCTTTTAGGACATCTTGATGCAAAATGACCTATTTTACTGCATGAAAAAAATCTAATAGGTAATACATCTTCATACTTACCTTTTCCTCTCCCTTCTTGCTTTGCAATCAATGCTTCCAGATCTTCTACTTCTCTTTCTTTATCTTCAAGCTATTTTAGTTCTTCATCATACTTGGATACCTTCGTGGAACTCTCTCTCAGACTATATCTTTTTTTGTTGCTTCTAGACACAGTAGCCTTAAATGCAGATTCAGTCTTTGGTGTGGATTCACCAAACTCACTTATCTCAAAAGCAACAAGTTTCCCAATTAGTGTATATCTTTCCAACTTTTTTACTGATCTGAACTCTTCAATAGCATGAACCTTCATTTTGTAGGAGGGAGGAAAGGATCTAAGTAATTTAGCCACAATTTCATCCTCATCCATGGAACCAATGACACATGTAATACCCATCACTATCTCATTTACTCTCTGCATAAAACAGGCGATATTTTCATCTTCACCCATCTTTAGATTCTCATACTTTCCTTTCAAGCTTTGTAGCTTAGGCATCTTCACCTTTTCATCTCCTTCATACAAAGTTTCTAGTTTCATCCAAATTTCATGAGGTTTATTCAAACCCACCACATTAGCCATCTTTGAATCTGTCAAGGAACTCACCAAAGCTTCAATAGCCTTGATATTGCTTTCAACATCTTTGATCTCATTAGCAGTAGAAGGACCATTCTTAGGAATGACGTTGATTTGTACTAATCTTCTAGATAGCATCACCAATACACATTAAGTGACATTACATCCTAACTTTCCATAGTAAGTAGTTAGAGACATCAAATATAGGATTGTCCTTCTTGAATGTTGTTGCCATCTCATATCACATCAAGCTATTAGACTTTCTTTAGAAGAACTTGCTCTGATACCAATTGTTGGAAAAAAAAGGACACACAACTGAGAGGGGGGGTGAATCAATTGTAACATAAAGTAAAATTCTTCTTATTAATATTAACTTAATCTCAAATCTAATGAATAAGAAATTAACCATAAACAATCAACACATCAGAGAGACAAAGAACACAGATTTATTTGCATCGAAACCCTGTTGGGGAAAAACCACGGTGGATGTTAGTCCACAATATTATACTCTGCTAGAAGTATTAAAGAAATAATAAGGGGAATGCACATGCATTTAGGCACATTTCCTAAAGCTCACTTCTCAATTACAAAAGAGTACTCATTATCCAACAATATGGTTTCGATTAAAACCATCCAAGATTTGTAAACTAAGAAAATAGCTTCTTCACAAGCGTGATTACAGTTCTAATTAATCCCAACACTTCTTCACACTTCACACATTCTTCTCCACACTCTACTTAGCAATCGAATTATAGTTGCATATACACACATAGGAGCATACGAAGCATCTTCTTCAACAATGAACTAATCACCCTTATATATCTGCTACATGAAATTTCATCACCACTTCGTCAACCAAAGAAATAAAATATATTTGTAGTGTTGACCCAAATTTACAAATAAAATTTTAATGAATGTCCACCAAGGTCGGACACAACATAGTGGAGACCCAAATAAATATCTCTGATAGAAGAATACTTTAATTAATTACACCTCAAAGATCCACAACACACTACCAACATGTTGCCCAGGAACAAGAAAAAATGAACATGTGCACAAAGATCTTCAACCACAAACTCTTTGAATAATGTGGACGTACCAAAAAGATTGAGAATGATCTAGAGACACCACATAACACCAAGAAACAATATAGAAGCATCCACAACAATTGAGAAAAAAAAATTACACAAACTTCATTTAGGAACACTGACAGAGACCAACAACACAATGGCATACCACAACATACTCAAAACTTCACAGGGACCTCTAAAAATTCTGGTAGATGATCTAGAAAAATTAAACATTAAACCCTTAGATCCACATCAACTAATCTTCAATGTATAGAACATAATTCCTTCTTGACCTACACAATTCCACTAGGAACCAATAATACTTTCTTTTACAATTTTCTCAATATCCTTGACATATACATTCTTCAATGCACCAAATGCTAATAGTGTTTATATCAATGACAACCACATATCAAAAACCATAACCACAACATACAACATAGATAAGCTATACACAGTGTCAAATGAGGACTTAGTGAGTGCAGGGATCGAGGACTGGAAGTCAACTACCAAGATAGCAAAAGAATTTATTTGTTGCAACACATCCATCCTCCATACTAGCAATTACTCTGTCACATTGGGTCAAAATATGAATAGTATTCGGGAGAAATTCTCCCAACTAACTCAAATGGACTTTTCCTCCCCATTTCTATTTGATGATTTAGTGGCCATAGTGGAGGAAATTGAAACAAAGATTGAGGAGAAGTAGCAGGACATATTTTCTTTTTAGAGCTTTAGTCAACCCCCTACTGCTAAGGATATTGAGGGCATCACTCATTAGTTAGCATGGCTACTCTTTCAACTTGAGTTCTGGACTAGGATATCCATGAAGCTACCATTCAAAGAAGTGATTGATCTACATGAGGTGCAAGAGAATCTGCATGCCATATCGACACCATCTGAGGCCGACTGGATGCCTTTGTAGACTACTCTCTCAAAGCTATGACTCCATCACCCATTAAAGACTTTGGTATTAGAACTAAAAAATTTGGGTTCCTCATTTCACAGGTGAAATTCCCCTAGTAGTTTCCAAAAGCTGTGTATGTAAAATCCCTTAAGCTTCATTCGAGTTGATTCTATTTTGCTTTGTTCAACCTGTGCCATGTACATTTGAATATCCTCAGTTCCCTTTTTGAAGAGATTTTCCCACTATCGTCATGTGTCCACCGTGTGCTCCTCACAAGTATTTCTTCCTTTGCTTCTCTTCCAATCCCCACCATGCTTCCACATGTCAACAATGTGGACCTTTGAAGCCTACTTCCCTTTGCTTCTTTACTGATCTCCACTTGTGTGCCATGTAGCATCATTTTGCGTACACTTTTTGGTGGACCCCATAGTCAGTGCTAGTAGCAAAGACTCCTCCACCTGTCTTCTTCACAGGGGTTTTCATCGCAAGGAAGGAAGGATCAACAACAAACCCCACCCTATCACCACATGTCCTAAATGACTTCGTGGGTGAGTGAAACATGTTTGTAAGGGATTCGACTGCTTCTACACTGGGACCACTACCATAATTTGTAGGGGATGCATTTGGCTTGAGGGTGACTACATTCTCTACCTTAGAATATTTTCTGTTGCAATGACCATGGGAAATCATTGCTTGTGATGAGGGAATCATTTTTGTTACTACATTTTAGGCAGTGGAGTGATTTTCTATATATAGTACTTCTTCCTTCTAAAAATTAGTTTGGAACATACAAAAAAATTATGAAAAGACACTAGGCCTTTTGTATTGTTTTTTTATTATTAAGACTCACAGACTGTGCCATTGTTCATCCTTTCTATTTCTTAGCTATTTGACAAAACATTATACTATGCCATTATTGTACTGGGTAGTTGATTTGCAGAGCTTTAATAATTTCAATATAAGTTTCCTGATTTAGACCATGTCTTGGACTCTTCTTTTCAGTAAATGTCTATGGGAGTTATTTTATGTTATTGGATAAATTATTCGGGTTTTCATCTTTGATTTTTGTTATTCCGGGACATGTCGATTGCTGAGTGGGCCCTTAAATCCCATCCAAAAGATAGATTTACATTAAAAATAAAGATTAGGTAACGTATCAATGGTTGGATCATCTATAACCAAATACCCTCACAAGTAAGAAAGATATTAAGAGAGGTTTCAAAGAAAAATAACAAAAGAGGAGAGAGAAACTCATTTCCACATGCTTGTAAGAAAACTTCTTGAAATTTCTTAAGAAAGTTTGACAATAAGACATTAATTATGAAAAATAAGTTTTTTGTAAAGATTCTTTTTTATAATTTCCCTTGAATCAAACTAGTAGTGCACAACAAAATCAATTTTTTTAGGACAAAATTCCAAAAATAGGAAGTAAATCTAGACAAAGAACATAGAGAAGGTTTTCCACAAAAAAATTATGTCAAATTGACCTGATAGGGGTGCTAGTGCCTTAGAATAGAGGTGCAATATTTTACTAAATAATAATTTTGAAAATCCATTACATTGTTTAAGGATCTAAGGTTGCACATGCTTAGGTTTAGAAGCAAATATTTTTTTGAAATGCATGAAAACCTGGTTTGTCTATGTGAAGCAAACACATACATTAAATTTTATGATTTTAAATCAATGCAATATATTCAAATGATAATTTTCTAGAATTTAAAATGTTGTAATTGACTAGATTTCTATTTACAATGCTTAAAACCAACACTTTTTTGAATTTTTTGAAATAAAAAACAATATGCAACTCATAAATTTTCAATTCTTTTTATCAAAATATACATGCAATTTTGATAAAATTTACAAACATTAGGTTCACTAAAATTTGATGTTGGAAAAAAGGATATAGGTTTTAAATCATAGTTCTTTGAATCATAAGGGAAAGGACTAAAACTAATCTCAAACACCCACTTTGATACTAATCTCAATATAATAGCCATAATGGTGGATTAGGGTTTTAATCCTTTATGAAAATGTGTGTTGATGATGTCATTAATTGATTACTAATTAATTTTATAATGCAATGATGTATCTAGACTAACTATGAGAATACAACAAACTAAGATGATTTATGAAAAATACAAAACTAATAGACAATAATAGAGTTCAAAATAATAGAGGGAAGACATAGAGGAGCATAGCATATGAATTTAGGCTTGAAATAGTTGGACAGGGGCATTGGGTGCCCTATATTGGAAAACAACTACTCGATATCACACTTTAATCTCCTAGTGCTCCTTTTTTGTATGTCCTTTCGACTCACTATTAAAACTTCATTTATCATTGATAAAATATACTATCTCTAATTTGTTGACTTGAAGGATAATTTGAATGCTTTAATTAGAAATTAGGTCTTCAATCGTCCTCCAATTCACTTTAGATCTCCAACCTATACACATGAAAGATGGGAAGGGTTGTTTTGTATAGGGGATTTCCTAATTAAAACCTCATTTTTTCTATTTCTACCTCCACAATGGATATGATGATATAAAATCAAGATTACCTTGGTTGGGTAGAGGCTAAATGATAAACAAGTGATAAATTCACAACTATTGTAACTCAACACTCAAATCTACATTTCTTGATGGACTAAAGTCAATGTACTCATCACCTTGAAGGATAAATTGATGCTTGATTTTAAGTCCTACAAGTGTTACTACTCGCAAAACAAATAGACATTAAAAATAAACAAACTCATATGAAAACATGATGCATTTCTAACATTGTGCTTGAATAAAATAATGCTACTATAATTCTTCTCTTGAATTCTTTTAGGACTGTCACAAAAGTAGCCATAGAAGAAAATATATATAAATAAAAGTTTTAAAATTTGAATTGATGGGTGCCACATTTGCAATTAAAACAGGTGATAAATCAATAAATGTTCATATAATGCCTTCATTCAAGGAGATTCCAGTCAAGAAGGAGCATTGGTTGCATTGGTTCTCACTAATCAAAATGACATCGTCATTGAAGGAAGCATAAAGTACATGTCACATCCCAACAAGATGATGCATCTAATGAGGATGTATAAAAAATAATTAATTGTGGAGCCCATCAAAATTTTGTTCTTATCTCCCAATCCTCATTGCTAATGACAAATGTTTGGTTCATTAATTCTATGACTAACAAGCATATGAAAGGAAATAGATATCTATTTGGTACACTGAATGATCAACCCACTAGAGATTGGTTTCAAATTATATAAAATATGGAGTATATTGCAAAAGGAATTGGAAATGTCACCATTCTTCTTAGGCTAAGAATTTGTACCCTCATGAAGGTTATCTATGTTTTTTTCTTGATAATGAATCTCTTGTGTGCTTAGATCAAGAGAGGGAATTCATATCAATGTAGTTACTAGAATTCTTGATGTATCACAATAATAAAAAACACTTGAATTCCCCTTATACACCCTAAAAGAATGGAATTGTAGAAAAAGTCACAAGTAGACTATAATGGTGATGTCTAATTGCATGCTTTCCATAGATATGGTGGAGGATCTCTTTTATGAAGAAGAAATCCAAGCATCTATGTATCTTCTTAATAGGGCATGCATAAAGATCTTGCAAGAAAATATGAAAAAAAAGAGGTATGGAGTGGTCATCAGTCTTCAATCTTATTGAAATGAGAGAGAAAAAAAAGGAGATTGCTCTTGAATTAAAAATCATTCATTCACACTACTATCAAAACTATTACAAAGTATTGGCATTATAAGGCCATTTTTCCCGTATGAAATTAATTACGGGAATATAACTTCCAAAACCTAATTTATTTATTAAACTAATAATATCATCTTAATTTATTTATTTAACTATTTTATTTAACTATTTATGTCAAGTACTAAATTCTAACACCACTTCTTAGTATTGACATAGAGAAAAACTAGAAATTATAAACCCTAACTACTCAAAACAAATTTCCAAATCACCCCTTCCACTCTGATTCGAGAGTGATTTTTTTCCTGTCTAGCATATATTTGACAATGAGCACTCCTAGGAAAAAAATATGATGATTTCTTCCAACATTAGGAATAATTGCAAACCACCCATGTGAATTATGCCATTTACTTGTAGATGAAACCTATGGTGTTGACACCTGAAATATTCCACTCATCTCAACTCAAAAAGAAACACACATAGCATCATAACTCTACTATCCAGCATAAATAAGATCCCATAAATCATCATTGTTGGAAATGGCATTAGTAGCAGATATATTCAGACACTCGGCTTAAGAAATATAGAGGCTTGATACTCCTTTACCACATGATATAAACCAGCCCGATGAATATTTAAATAGATATATATATATTTCAAAGCCATTCAACATAGATAAATCAATGACACCAACAATATAGGATACAACCCATGTGTACAAGTATTCATGATGGTGAGATAATAATTAATATTTCTAGAATAATGCTTCTGATACAATCCAACCATGAGTGTCTGGCTTCAATATAATATCAATATTGCATCGCCCATGTCATCCTTCGAATAGAATCAATTAAACGTATTCTACATCTCACTTCCCATGCCATGTATAATACATTCCAATCTAGGAAAAAAAAATGTTTCAATTGATAAATTAATCACATGGTTAGGTTTCCATCCACATACTTCTGTAATAGATTGGGGGATATATAAATTTTGGAACAACAATAATGAATAGAGTGAAGTGTTAAACAATGGAAAGAATGAACAAAGTGGAAAGAAAGAGAAGAAATGTAGATGAATGATGGAGTAAAAAATGGTTTTGCATATGGTCTACATTTCTCGCCTATTGATGAATGCAAGAATGGTAGAAAACAATAGCAGTTGCATGTGGTCTTCACTGCAGTACCATTGTAAACATTGATGTGAGAAAAAAAATGAATGGAGAGAGATCAAAGAGAGGTCCAAGAAGAAACTCACTCCAATACCATATTGAAAGGAAAGAGAAAACAAATGATATTTCTCTCAAATTAAAAATTGGTCATTCACACTACTCTCAAAACTATTACAAAGTATTGGTATTATAAGATCATTTTTCCCATATGAAACTAATTATGGGAATATAAATTCAAAAACTTAATTTATTTATTAAATTAACAATAGCATGTTAATTTATTTAGTTAACTATTTTATTTAACTATTTATGTCAAGTACTAAATGCTAACAAATCTCCCATCATAGATTATTTTGTTCTACATGTCCTAACTAATCGAGGGAAGAAGATAAATCCCAAGACACTCAGATTTTTATATTTTTGGGGTATAGTACTATGTCCAAAGTATATTATCACATGGATCTTAATACATAAAATATTAATGATATTTGAGATGTGGTACATGATGAGTCATCATTTCACACATAAAGAAGACTCAAAATTGGTCATCTCTCATACATTGCTCTCATAGTCAAACAATGAGCATGAAGAATCCTCCAACAAAGAGGATGAGTTACAAGGAGAGCTATTCATTGATCTTGGGTATCTATAACATAATTCTTCACAATATAAATAACATCACCATGTGAAATTTCTCCAAAGAACCATCAGTGACTCCCACCTAAAGACTCTTCCATATATTTTATTATAAATTAGAGTGAGAAGACAAAAAAAGAAATTACATAAATCTTGCATTGATGAGTTAAGTTTTTGACAACATCAAACCTAATATAGTTCTTTAGGCACTAATTCAATGGTAGTGGAATAAGGCCATGGATGTTGAGTATAACTCCTTGACATAGAATCAAACATGGGAGCTAGTTGATTTTCTTTTAAGAAAGAAACCCATAAGGTTATAAATAGAGTTTCATACAAGGTAAATGGATCTATCAAAAAATATAAAGAATGAATTTTTGCAAAGGGATATGCTCAGTAGGACATTAAGTATGAATATACCTTTTCACCCACCACAAAGATCAAGATAATCATAGTTTTTGGTGTACTATAAGTACAAAAGGGATAGAAGCGTCTACATATGGATGTCAAGAATTCTTTCCTAAATTGTGATAAAAAAGAAGTATACATGACCCAACCATAATGTTTCATTTCTAAAAAGCATTCTTAGAAACTATATTATCTATTTAAGTCACTTTATGGTCTTAAGAAAGCACCTAAGGCATGGTATATTAAAATAGATGGTCACCTATTGTAGCATGGTTTCACCCATAGACACTAACATTCAAATTTGTATATTAATGTAGTAGGCATAGATATTTTCAATATGT
Organism: Sequoia sempervirens; assembly: GCA_007258455.2. Lineage (NCBI taxonomy): Eukaryota > Viridiplantae > Streptophyta > Pinopsida > Cupressales > Cupressaceae > Sequoia > Sequoia sempervirens. The sequence goes on along the minus strand of VDFB02013849.1, from coordinate 141,719 downwards.
TTTTATATGTGAATGATCGTGTGATCATAGGAAGATCACACAACCTCATTGATGATGTAAATAATAATATAGAGAAATCCTTCAACATGACATACTTGGGGCTACTTTACTATTTTCTTGGATTTGAGATATAGAAAATTGAGAATCATATTTTTATCTCATAGATGAAATATTCCATGAAACTACTAGAAAATTATGGGATGTCCAATTGTAAGTTCTTTTCCACTCCAATGGAGAAAGGTTTGCATCTGTCTTGATTCCAGTTCTCACCTCAAGTAGATCTAACTCTCTATATTCTAGGATTCACCTCAAGTAGATGTGGCTCTCCATAGGAATATTTTTAGGAGACTCATTTACATGACCTAGACATGTCCAAAATTATGCTTTCTTGTCAGCTATCTTTTGAGATTTATGTATGAGAAAAATAAATTTTAATGGGTTACAAGTAAAAGTAAGCATCTTTTACAATGTATTTTATGCACACTTGATTATGGTATGGACTACAAGAAGAACACTCATTTCTTCATGTAGGTGTTGGAAGCTTGAGTTATTTTTGAGATCTTTAGCTGATTTCATTGATGTAAACCCCTTGTATGAAGAGAGTGTTTGAATGTTGTTGGTGTTGATAGTGTCAACATCTAGCATTCAAGTTGTTGGAATATTGGAGTTGTTGGTATTGATGTCAAAAAAATGTTACTAGTGTTTTCATTGATGTCTTGCTTCAGTATAGTGCAAAGGTTCTATTTGGAGATATTTTTGAATGTACAATACTTGATGAGAGGTGTTGGAGATATTGCAGATGTGTTGCAGAGATGTTAGTAGTGTTGCTAATGCAATTGGTTCACTTGGTTTCCAAGTGCTTTTGACCAAAAATGAATAAAGGAGAATTTTGTGTGACAAAGTGGAGTTTAGTGTTTTTTTTTGAATTTCTTCATGGTTGAAGATATGTCTAAGTGGTTTGGATATAATGATTGGAGGTGTTTAGAGGTTCTATATCTATAGCTTCAAGTTTTGGATTGTATTGTAGTGGAAAATGTACTGTAGTGGAAGATGTGCTTGACACTATATCTATTTGGTGAAATAGGGTTTCTAGGAGAAATAAGATTGATTCATATTTCTCTACAATAAAGGTTCATGTCTTTCGGATATAGGAACATTCTTACATTGTATGTATCTATAATGGAGAAAATTTGCAACCCTAGGAAAATTCCCCATTTCATCACCCCTACCTTAGAAAATGTAAACTTGATGATGTAATTTTACCATTGCCACCTCGCTCATTCCACCTAGTCACATTTTCTTACGTCAGCGGGGGAAACTCTATTCAAGATGCACACATGCCACATGAACATTCATAAGCTACATTTTCATCCTGACAAAATTCTTGCCTTTGGAATCTATAGAGGCATTACACTTATCCATTGCTCATGAAGCATAACATTTCTTGCTTCCTTGACTGACAAAAAATGGGTCTTTTACCTCCCTTTTGCTAGTTATTGTAGTGTTGAAAAATGGGTCCCTTGACATTTTCACACTTGTTTGCATCCTCCTTGTGGATTTTGGCTTATGTCACCTTGATTTAGTGTTGTAATGTGGTTAAAACATTCACATTAGGTCTTGGGCCCTTGTGAACTAATGGATTTAAATTGTAACTTGCTAAAGTGTTGTGAAGTGTTATGATACACTTTCACACTTTTCTAGGGCTTTATCAATTAACTAAGCATAATAAACATAATTTTAATCATAATCAACCTTAATATTTCCTTGTTTGAAGTGTTGTAAAGTGTTGCAACATACTTTCACACTTATCTAGGCTTGTCATTAATAATTGGGCTTTATTATGCTTTAATTGGCCCTATTTTGCATCCACAAGCCTCATTTATTGCATCTTTTTGAGGATAATCCTGACATAAATTAGTAACCAATCATAATTCAAGTGTTTTTGGCTTATGTGGCCCAGATTTAGTGATCTAGGACTCATCTGCCACCTTGGGAAAATGAGTCCCACCTATATTTTTGGGTCCCAAACCTATTTTTACAACTTTCTAAGCACTTTTGATTTTAGGTCCCAACATTATGCCAGATGGGACTCATTCGCCATCTTGGGTGAATGAGTCTTGTGTGGCCCAAAATTGAAATTAATTCAAATTTTTGGTAGGATTTTATTCTCCTAGATCTAATGTCAGCTTGTAGTGTTGCAATTTCAGGAATTCTTTCATAATTAAGTATAAATACAAGTTTCTTTCATTCATTTTCACCTAAGACTTTTTTGAGAGCATTCTTAATGTCAAGTTGAGTTCACAAGAGCATTCAAGTTTCTTCAAGAGAATTCAAGAGAATTCAAGGGCATAATTATTCATCAATTGTTGTAGCAATTTAGGACCCATCATTATGACAAGGTTCTAATTGCATTATTTCATGTTCATGCCTCATTATCTTATTTCATCATTTTGTTTAATTACCTAAACAAGGTTTGAACAAGGAAAACCCCCATTCCCTAACAATCAACAAGCTTTTCTCTCTCTTTGTGTGATTCCACATCTAGGTGGATTGAAGACTTGGAGATAATTGAAGATTAGGTTACAAACTTGTTGGAGTTTTCTCCCCATTTGAAAGGTAAAAATCTTCACTAAAAGGTCATCTGTAGCCCTAAAATTAGGGTTTTAGATTCAGGAACCTAGAGAAGTAGAAAGAGCAGACTAAGAGGTGCAGATTAGAAATTTGAATTTCTAGAAAAGCCAAACTAAAATCATACACCACAAGTGGTGAATGAGTCCCATTGTAGGTTCTTTCCATAGATCTTTGTAGATTTGGATACCCATTTTCCTAAAACTTGCTCCTGTGCAAAAATACAGAACTAGGACTGATTCACCTAGAATGGTGAATGAGTCCCACTAGATCAAAAAGTAAGCAATTTCAGCATTTCCAAGTGCACACATTCTGTTATGTAGCTTTTTGTTTTATTCTTCCTTCATTTTCAAATCATTAGTTCAATTTTGCATCAAACTAGGTTTTGCATTTCATCTTACATGTCATTATCTTTTCCAAGCCCTAGCATGGTGGTGAACCCCTCTTTTAATCTAAAATCATACCCTAGGACACCCTATTGCTAGATCTCTTCCTTCATACTTCATTGGATTGAGATCTCTAGGGTCATCCTTGAATGTGAAGTATAGAAGATTATTGCTCTAGGTCCTGAAATCCTAGTGAAGATAAAATTCTATCTTACAGTTATAATCTATGACTTCTCATTCTTGGATTCCTTCTTGCACTTTTGGCTTCACCTAGATTCACTTCACTCTTCTTGACACTCTATTGTTTTGTAAGCTCATTCTATAGCTTCTACACCAATTCTTCACTACAAGCTATTGGTTTTGATTCATACACTACGTTATCCTTGCAACAATGCCACGATTGGAGACTTTCAAGCTTCCTCCTTCGACTACTTTCCTTGAGTGCTCATAACTATGAAGGTGATAATGTCCATTGTTACTCACTCTTTACATCATCTTGTTTAGCATGTAGAGTATTATTTTTTTGTTCTCTCTTTACTTTGCTTCTACTTTCCTTTATCACTTTCTATACTTTGTGTCCCTCTGGCTATCTATGGAGGTGGGAACACTAAAGCAGGGGATTGACTAAGGAAGTCCTCTAAAATATCCCAAACATTTTAGCATCTTCATGTGTCAAGTTGGTGCTTTTTGAGTGGAGCTATTCGAAGATTCAATGCGTGGGTAAAAGGTCCATTTTCTCACCTTCCTTTTCATTTCTGCAATAGTTTAGTCTTTATCCATAATTCATCATATTTTTTGTTTCTATCCTTTCTATTTTATGTCAAAGTACACATATCATGTAGTCAGGTAGTTCATAGATTTCTTTGTGCTTTTTCTTTTTTTTGGACCTGTGTCCATATAGATGCCAGTGTGTCCCTGAGATGCTAGTGTGTTGCACTAGAGTTTGCAATCCACATTGTCACCCTCAAATAGTGAGCTCTTTGGGTAGTAGGGAAAACCTTGGAAATCAACTCTTCTGACCCCTTAAAAATTTGGTTTAGCATAAGGAAAGCAGCAAGCTATCTACCCTTCCTTTTCAACCTTAGTACCTTGTCATTTTTGATATGCTTAGCAACCCTAAGGTAGTTTAGGGCAGCATGTTCCTTAGGACTCTACTTGTGAGCTAGAGTCTCCATAGTATTTATCTTCCTTTGAACTTTTCAGGTGTTGTAGTATTCTGCAAGGTTGTTTGTTGTGTTGGATGTCTATGCCAATGTGTTTGGTTGAATAGAATAAATGTGTTGTTATGTTTTAGGTAGTTCTAGTAGTAGTGGAAAATATTTTGATGATGTTGGATATTTTAAGTTTTTTTGGAATGTTGCATTGTGGTTTGCGAGATGTTTCCAAATCAAGAGAATCCAATTTGTGTTCGCTTGTTAGTGTTAGTATAGGTTTGGCTAACCTGGTGTGCTTGTGTTAATTACGAATGGTGAGTGTTATTTTTAGAAGTGTCGAGAAGCATGTATATGTAGATTTGCATCACAGTTAAGTTGTGGTGTGGTCTTCCTTCAATTCTTTACGCAATGGTGCTGACCTATTTGATGTTGCATAGTTGAGGTGCATGCATTTCCTTAAGGTTGATCAATTTGATATTTTTTAGGTCATGGATGGTATATAATTAAGGTCAATTATTGGATATAAGTGTGGATCTATAGAAGGTGTGTGAAATATGTGAATTTTATTAAGTTTTGTGATCTAAGTGTGAGCTTTAATACATATGAATGCCTGATGTAGTGAGTAGAAGATGTCTACATTTTAGTCTATTGGATAAGTTGTATGTGCTTCAATGAAATTATACCTTTAGAATTCAAGAGAGATTCATTGTTACCATTTCAAATTGGCAATGGGTCACCCCTTCTTCTATCTTCTTTCTTCTAGATAGTGAGTCCTTTGGTAGTGATCCCTTCTTTCTTTTGGGCAGTGAGCCTATTGTATTTGATGTTGTTATTACTTTATGTTGTGATCTAATCCTCATTGTGGATTTTCCTGTATTTTGTCTTCCACAAAAATCTGGTGTTCCTATGTGTTTGATGTGTTTTCATTATTGTTTCATATGCTTATATTATACTAATGCATGATAATGGTTTAAGGGCTAATAAATATTTGAATGTTAACAAGGGTTTTGATATTTTAATGAAAAACTAATTCAACCCCCCTCTTAGTTGTCCTATGCATCTAACAATTGGTATTAGAGTAATTTTCCTTGAAAGAATCTTAACCACTTGAGGTAGATCTAGATGGTGCAAAATAAAGAGTCTCCCTTATTTGATGGTGTGAATTATGCATTTTGGAAAACTAGGATGGATTGTTTCCTTGTTTCCCTACGGTTTGGAGATTGGAAGTAAATTTAAGATGAATATACCATTGCAACTAATGGTCTGACAACTAATGATGAGATCAAGGCATATGAGAACAATGGAAAAGAAAGGAATGATCTTTTTGAGTGGTTTTGTTGATTCAAAACTTGTGAAGGTTATGAGCTACAAATCTATTAAAGAATTCTAGAAGAAGTTGGAAAGTTTCTATGAAGGAAATGATAAGGTTAGGCAAGCAACGATGTAGATTTTGGAGACTATGTTTGAAACCTAAGGATGTCAAAAGATGAAGATATTGAAAGATACATAAATAGAGTAGATGAAGTCAATTCCATCAATTTCCTTAGTGGAAAACTATAAGAAGAGGTGGTGGTAAAGAACGTATTGTGAACTCTTCCTAAATTTTATCGTCATAAAGTTTCTACTATTAAAGAAGCTCAAGATTTAGATCATTATTCTAGAGATCAATTGTTTGGTGTTTTAATTAATTTTGAATTAGGAGGGTTTGGTCAAAATGATTCAAGAAAAGAGACTACTTTTAAAGGTAGAAAAATGGAGAAGGATGATGGATCAAATTTGAATGATCTTGATTGAAAAAGAGAACTGAAAATTACAGATGTAAGTTTCCTTTCAAATATTTCAACTATAGAAAGATAGGTCATAAAGCTTCAAGATGTCTAGCGAAAGTTTCAAATGAAAAATATAGGGATAACAAAGTTAAATATTTCAAAAGAAGTTATTATGTTAAAGAAGATGCTAGAATATTTAGTGATGAGTTTGACTACCCTGATGATGAAAATGATGAATGCTTGTTCATGGCTCTAAATTTTGGAAATAATGCTACTAACTCTATAAGATGTATGAAGGAAACTATCCTAGAAATAGGTCACAACATAAAAGGAACTATAGTGATTTATTTTCATTCTAGAGAGGAGAAAAATAAATAGATAATTGATAGTAGATGCTTAAATCAAATGACAAGTGATAAGAGTAAGTTTGTTAAACTTGAGAATTTTAAAGGTTGTCTTCTTAAGTTTGGCGATGATAAAACTTCTAAGATATGTGGAAAAGGCTCAATTCATTTTGATCAAAAGAACAATATAGATGATATTCTTTACGTCAAGGGTATTTGGTACAATCTTTTGAGTGTAGGATATATGTGTAGAAAAGGATGTAATCCTGTATTTTAGAATGGTGCTTGTGAAATTAGAAAAGGAAGCTTTGGAACTCTAGTTGTTGTAGGAACAAGGATATACATAAATGTTTATTACCTCAACTTAGTTGCTAAGGGTAAGTGTTGTATGACTCAAATCAATGAAATTTGGACATGGAATAGAAGAATGTGTCACATCAAGTTTTATATTCTAGTGAGGATCAAATCTAATCAAGCTATCATAAATTTGATAAGAATTACAAGGCCTATCAATGTAATTTGGAAGGAATGTCAGGTTGGGAAGTAAAGAAGAAAGAGGTTCAATATCATAGAATATTCTACCACATGACCTTTGGAGTTGGTACATACAGACCTATGTGGACCTACAAGAACACAAATCTTTCAAGGTGGCATGTATTTCATGTTGTTAATAGATAATTACTCTAGAATGATGGGTAAATTTTATTAAATCAAAATAAAAATCTCAAGACAAGTTTAAAGCATTTAAGGATATGGTTGAGAATGAAATGGATATGAAAATCAAGTGCTTAAGGTCTAAAAGAGGTGGAGAGTTAACTCCAATGAGTTTAAAAATTTGTGTGAATATCATGGGTTAAAGAGGCATTTTTAAGCTCATAGGACTTCTCAACATAATGGAGTGGTGGAGAGAAAGAATAGGATAGTTTAGGAAGCAACAACAATAATAAAAAATGAAGAAAATCTACCAGATGTCTATTGAAGAGAAGCTATTCACATAACAATATACATACTCAACGGAGTACAAGCAAGAGTAAACAATTCAAAGAATCCCTACAAACAATGGTATGGAAGAACTCCTATTGTCAAATATTTGAGTGTTTGGAAGAAAATGTTATATTAGAAGAGATGAAGAAAACTTGGGAAAGTTTGATGAAAGTTTAATGAAGGAATATTCCTTGGATACTATACAAGAATCAAGGCTTACCAGTGCTAAAACAAGAGGCTAAAGAAGATAGTTGAAAGTATAATTGTCAAAGTAGATAAAGAACCCCATAAAAGCTCACTACTAATAGAAGGATATGAATCTAATGAGTCCTCTTCTAGAAAAGAAGGAAAAGAAGAAGAAAAGGAAAAGGAGATGTAGGTTGAAGAGGAAGAAGCTATGAAAGGGATTCCTATGACTCCTAAGTATGTGCAAAAGAATCATTTTCAGGATTAGATTATTGATAAGAGTGGAGGCATGTTGAAAAGAAGAAAAATGTATATGATAGAAGAATATGCAAATTTGTGCCTACTTTCCAAATTAGAACCTAAGAAAGTGATTGAAGAATGTAATGATGAGAATTGGAAAAAAGCTATGAAAGAAGAATTGATGTAGATAGAGAAGAATCCAACTTGACAATTAGTCGCAAGACTAACAAATAAGAATGTAATAGGAACTAAACGGGTATTCTAGAACAAGTTGAATGAGAATGGAGAAATTTTTAGAAATAAGGCTAGACTTATGTGTAAGGGATACTCACAAGTGGAAGGGATATATTTTGACAAAAAAATTTCTTGAGTGGAAAGAATGGAGGCCATTAGGATGTTTTGAGCCTTTGCAGCACGTAAGGACTTCAAGGTCTATCAGATGCATGTGAAGTCTATAGTCTTGAATGGAGAGTTGGAAGATGTATACATTGAACAACTAGAAAGCTTTTAGCTATCAAATAATCCTAATATTTTTTTTCAATTTGAAAAAGGAATTTTATGTAATCAAACAAGCTCTCAGAGCTTGGTATGTAAGGTTGGATAAGTACTTGTTGCTCCAGAGATTCAATAAAGGTACTACAAATAGCAATCTTTACTTTAAAGTTAAGAAGGATAAAATTTTGATTATGGTTGTGTATGTTGATGATATAATCTTTGGAGGAAATGAGGAAATATGTAAGATATTTAAAAATGAGATGTAGAAGTAATTTGATATTCCTATGTTTGGGGAGATGAATTTCTTCCT